>JANHZU010002323.1:85471-98162 GCA_032468055.1 Acrochordus granulatus | reverse complement strand
CAGTCCAGATGCCTGTTTTTTAAACTTTGTTGCGAGACTTTAAATTTGATTGATTTTACTCATTATTGAATTTGGAATAAGATCTGCATGAAAAAGTATTTTTTGTCAGTTCTTCATGGACTGAGATCATAAAGATACCCTATTCCATGCTGTTCTCTTTTGAAGAAAGAAGTGATTTTTTAAAAAATAAAGTACTGTATAATAAAGCCACTCATAGAAATAAACCCTATGAAAAAGGCAGAAATGAGCATTTTAAATAGAATATTGAAGCTGTCTATATATTGCCCTTGAACATTGGAAAAGAGGTTAATTAAATAAATAATAACAATCACATCCTCTTAAAAAAAGTTACTATTTTAAGAAAGGTACAGATTTAAAGCAAAGGATGAGTCACCTGTATTTTCACACACTTGGAGAAGAGGTGATAGTCCAACAGGTCCCTTTTTAAAGCAAAACATTAAAGTAGGCAAATTAGAGAAGAAAGGAACAATAGGAATATGATACCTTGAGATTCAGAGGAAATATATTCCTGATTCTCATTTGTTGGGCAGGAATAGCAGCAAGGGTTTGTTGCCTTAAAGCCTTCCATATGTTATTCTTGGCTGTCTCTTGACCTAGGTGGAAAATAAGAGGAGGAAGTAGCTACATTTTTGGTCTGCTTTTATGTTCTGAACAATTAACAGTGGCCATTCAAGATGAATTTCTTTTTTTACAATTTTTTTATTTTTTTATAAAAATTAATTGTTGATGCATCACTTGTGACTTGGACATTGTCCTGTAAGTTAATTATTTAAGAAGCATTTGAAGCAAGTTATGCCAACATTTGCCAAAAGATAGGAAATATAAGATTGGGTTGAATTTTAATTTATATATGGCAATGTTTTGCCTTTTTATAATACTAATATATTTCCTTCCTTACGTTAGGCAGGAAGATCACTGGCATCAACTTTGCGCTAAAATAATTTCTGTCATTGCAACAAAAAGATGAATAATTGCAGGTAGGTTGTCATCTACCATCATTCTTCTATCTACAGTACCTGTATTAAACATCTAGTTGGCAAACCGTGGACCAGATGCCAAGCCGTGAAAACAAAAAGGGCTCATACTGCAAAATCAATTAAGTTATGACATATCCCAAAAATGATTCTTACAACCCAAATTCTGACATCTCCCCCCAGTCATGTGACCATATTTTGGATGCTCAGCAGTCTGCTCATGTTTACAGTCGTTTGCAGTACCATGTGGCCATGTGACTGATTTACAGTGTTTTTGCTGGAACTCAGCGTTTTCTTTCAGTTTCCAGCAAAAACTGCCCCATAGCAAACAATAGGTTTGCTTAATGAACACTGTGTTTGCTTAATGACTTTCACATTCACTTTACAACCACTGCAGATAAGATTGTAAAACTGGCTCTACTCATGTGGTGACCCACTTTACAACTGACATCATTTATGACCAAAATTGTGGGCACAATTATAGTTGTAAGTTGAGGACCACCTGGCCTGTGGGAATATCCCAGTGTATGGCTGACGGTCAGGTTCCTGTTTTCATTGCAAGCTGCACTTCCTTGGAAGGGAAATTTTTGGCTTTTCAGAGTCTGCTTATGTTTCCAGACCATTATTATAGTGCCGACTTAGGAATATTGTACATCTGCTGTGCAAGCATACTTTCAGTGGCACGTTGCAGTGAGAATCACATTATTCTGTGCTCTAACACATTATGCGCTAAAGCACTAAAAAAAACCTCTGCTTCAGTATAGGAAATAGAGATGTTTGCTTTAACTCAAGTTTGGCGTACTAAGAGTTCTAAATGAAGAACATCACAGGAATATCTTTTAATAAATATAGCCAACTTGAGGGAGATGCTCCAATTTTTGTTCATGCAGACCTTGTCTAACTCATTTAACACTGATGTGGAATTTATGTATGCTTAATTTATTAATTAGGATTAATTATCAGATATTGTAGTGGGAAGCCCTTCAATCTTTCAAGCACCATGCAAACCATCTGTATGAAATTCCAGTCTAGTTACCTATTTCGGGAAGTGAGGACACAAATGTGTTCATATGTACTGTCCTCTTCAACAGTTTCACATTCATTCAATGGAGATGAGCCGTAGATGCCCTTTTGCGCAAGGCTGGACTGACTGCAGATGTGAAGTTTTCCTTCTCTAGGAAATATTTTCTCTTCTTAGCACTTTCTCTTAAACGTTTGACACAGATTCAGATTCTAATCCCAGAGATGCTAGAATTAGAATCTGCTCTCTCTCCATGGGAAGTATATGGTAAACATAATATTGTTCGTTCATTGGAACAGTATATATTACTGTTACTTCAAATATAACAGTTGTGCAATATTTTAAAGCTAAGATAAAATTATTACAGCACAAAGTTACTAGAGGATTACAATTCATTTTTGACTGAGCTCTAGTATACAAAAGTTGAAATCATAAAATGTCAGTCCTTAAAGTATTTAAATGTTCTTTGTTGCTTTATTGTAAATTAAATATTTGAAAAAATGTTTTTCTAGAATGCAAGCTTGAACATGCCTGGTTGCTAATCAATCACATTTTCAGCTTGTTAACTGAAATAAATTTACGCTATTTAGTATATTGTCTTCTCAGATACCACACAGTAAATTCTCCCATGTAGAATTGGGAGACTGAGTTTAGTGTTGATCTCCAGAAAACTTGTAAATTGATTACTGTATAATACATTTGCATTTGCTTAGATCATTTCCTAAACTGCGTTTAGCATGAATATTATTTGCTGAGTATTGCCCTTTCAGATTCAGTAAATCTTTTAAACGATAGTAGCTTTCTTTATAAATCAAAATTATGGTTGTAGGCAGCATCACAGTAAGTTACTACCTTCATACCTCATACTAGAAATGTAGTTTCAGCATTTCTCAAGATCTTTAAAAATCCAGCTTCCAAGCACATGGAAGAAAGTAGTTGGGCTGATAAACTGGGGCCATCTCCAGTCCCTGCAAGCCTGCAAAAAGCCACCATTGACCTTTGGAGGTCACCAGCTGTGCTGTCCTCTTGTCAGCTTCTTTGTCTGATCCCTTAGGCATGATTTCAGTGGTGGAAAAAGCTTTTGAGACTATCACTGTCAACAAATAAAACTCAATTTATGTTTGTTCAGGTGGAGTTTTGCCATTTTGTTTATTGGGTTATTAAAAACAACCCAGTTCTGTCATTAAAGGCACTGTTTGATTCTAAGCAAGTTTATTTGTACTTAGATGTTAGCTATACTTCGTTCAATAAAATCACAGAGTAAGTATAGTTAAGGTTATAATAATGGATATTATATACAGTATATAAAAACCTTAAGAGACAGAAACCGAAGGAACATAAAGCTAGTTATGAAATCACTTAATTTTTACTCTTCTCTGTTATTTCATGTTTCTTACAATTTTCCTTTCTGCTTTCTGGTTTGAAAAGCAATAACAATCTGTTGATAAAGAGAAATGGCGTATGCATGGTAAAAACTATAAGAGGCAGATTGCCTTTCTCACTCTAGTAAAACCTGCCTGTAATCAGTTAATATCATCTTGCTGTAACAATACACCTTCCTGGAAGCCTCTAAGAGGCCTCAAGGATGTTTTTTTCTATGGTAACCAGAGTAGCATCTAAAGAAAACAAAACTATATTGAAAAACGAACCTGAACAAATTAAACCTCTTATCCCTGTAATTCACAAGACTTTTAATGCTAGCCATTATATGCCATTGATCCCCAATAAAAGAGAAACTAATGGGAACAGTTTGCACTGAAGTCCAGAAGTAAGTTTTGCAGGGGTTGGTAGACATGAGTGAAGCAAAGCAAAAATTTTTCTCCGATGACAGGGTTTTTCAATCTTGGCAAGTTGAAGATGGTGGACTCAACTCCCAGAATTTTTTGACCAACATTCTGGGAGTTGAAGTCTACCCATCTTCAACTTGCCAAGGTGTGAAATACTGTCCTATAACAAAGGCATCAAAACATCCAAACTGACATTGGTGGTTTTTCCATGACAGACAGACAAACATTGGAGATGTTTTATATCACAATCCTGCCTGTCAAACTGAAGATATATTCCGATTATGGATTTTTGCTAATATACTTAGGGTCTAATTTTCCAAAGGGGGAAAATGTTCTAATATACTTAGTGTCTAATTTCTAATATACTTAGGGTCTAATTTTCCTTGAAGGGGGAACATGTGCTTATCCATGCCAGGATTGACCAAAATATATCTACCCATATCTGACTAAATAATAGACAATCCAGATCAACTGAAGGAAACAAAACAAGCTTCAGTCTTCAGGAAGAAATATAGGAATGATATCCAACATCACTCATATTCAGTATTAAACAAGCTGCATTTATGGGGCAGGGGAGATCTTGCTACAAATATTTAATACTTTTAATCTATTTTTTTTTAATATTCTCGAGTCAAACTTGACTCTTGGGGACTGCGTGGACATGTAGGCTTTTTTTTACAATAGGGAAAATATTGTCATGTCTGTCTTAAGATTTTTAAAATGTATTGATTTTCCAGCCTAGGCCCCAGCAAATTCAGGAAAAAAACATGGTACCAAATATTCTTCATGAATTTTTGGATCCTCTCAAAGTCATTTGTTTTAATTTAAAAAGGCTTACCTTGACTTTTTCCCTCCCTCTGTACTAAAATGTTAGAAAAACATTTATATTAATGCTGTGATACCAGTCAGGATTCATTTGTTGTACATGAGCTCTGCTGTAGGAGACAAAGTTCTGACAAAAGAGCCTTCATCATTTCCTCTCTTGCCCAGAGCGCTGCCTTTAGCATTTTTTTCTGTGCTGTATTCATTAATCTGTTGAACTGAACTACAAACACCTTGAAGGTGGGGATTTTTTCTATTTCAAGGCTGAAGCCACAAAAACAAAGAAGGACTTTGTAAGAAGAAAACTCTTCTTAAGGGGATAAAAGTGTTTACTTTTCTATCCTCCTCCCAGCCCTCCACTAACCCCCACTAGTATCCCTTCTTGCATTTTAACCCCAAACAAAGAAAATATTTTTATAAATGGTAATTATTGATCTAGTATTTGATCAGCTAGTACCATCAAGCAATCCACTACAAAACAATTTCCCCCAAATAAGCAGAAATTATTTATTTCTCTCTCTTCAACCAAATATATTACTGTAAAGGTAGTCCTCAACTTACTGATCACAATTGGGCCCAAATTTCCATTGCTAAGCAAGATCATTTTTTGCCATAGTTATTAAGCAATTGTTTAGTGAATCATGTAGCTGTTAAGCAAATCTGGCTTTCCCCATTTTGACTTTGCTTGTCAGCTGTCTGGAAAGGTTACAAATGGTGATAATGTGACTTGGGACACTGCAACTGTCATAAATATGCCAGTTGCCAAGCTCACAAATTTTGATCACATGACTATGGGGACACTGCAACAATCTTAAGTGTGAAGACTAATTGTAAATCACTTTTTTTTACCTTTTATAACTTTGAATGGTTATAGCAAAGCAAATAGTTGTAAGTTGAGGACTATCTGTAAGGCCTTCAGTTTGTGGATCTTTTAATTTGATATTAAAAATTTTTGCAGTTTATATCTTTAGCAGGGGATTAATGTTAATTGATTAATGAACTGATGTTAAACCTAGTCAGTTTCACTCCTATGTTATTGACTACTGTACATGCAAAATTAACACAAGCTATGCTGCAGAAAATTACCTTCTCTCTAGTCCAATGTTGCTCTGCACTATCTAGGGTGCATGCACAAACAGTGATGCTAAGTCAGCTTATACATCCAGTTTCACATTTATTATCAGAAAGAGTTAAATCACTAATATTCCTGCTACATGGAAGAAGCTTTTATTTCAGGGCAGGCAATACTGTACAGTGCTTCTCACATAGACTGGAATATTTATTTATTTATTTATTTTACACATTTCTATGCCGCCAATTTCCAAAGACTAGTACAAAAATTTAATAAATTTAAAAATAATGCTGTTTACCCCAGGCAGCATAGTCATTGGTTAAGAATTCTGGGAATCACACTCTCAAACATGTGTTTCTATTCTTTTCCCTACCCACAAAATGTGAATTATAGCATTTACATTGGTATCAAAAGTCTCCATTGGCATCATAAGATTTTCTTACAGATTTTAGGCAATGGAACTACATATATATACAGAGAGAAGAAAGTGTGTGTGTGGGTGTGTTTGTGATTTTTTTAGGATTTAATTATATGTATCCACTTTTTTTGCATGTGGTTTGCTTCTAATAAAAGTATTGCTCTGCTGCAGATTTTAGGTGCCTTTTTCTGGCATTTTGACAGTAACAGTGAAAGGTTTAAATTATGAAGATAGAAAAGCCAAAGCATTTATTCAGTTAGTTCAGAAAAGTATTATGTGGTCAGAGGAGCAGTAGCTAACAAAAAAGGAAAATAGTATGTTAAAATATTAGAAACATAGAAAATATTTGAGGAAACCACGGCTTTTGCCAAGAAAATGTTTTTCCTAAAAGACCAATTCCATTTTTCCACATGACTGTATCTTGGGTATACAATGATCAATACAACTACTGACATGGGGAGGCCTTCCTCTGCACTGAAATTTTCTTAGTCTGAAAGGATAGAGGCAGTAGGACAAGCTAGAATAACCGTATACCACGAAGTATCATTTGAAAAAAAAATTCTGAATACTCCACTGACTATGTCACTGTATTTTTATGACAAGGTTGCAAGAAAAGTGGTATCATTTTGCAAACAAAGTGAATCACCCTGTTAGTTCCAGATAGAAAGATTATTTCCTACACCATGTTGCAAAATATTTCAGTGAGACCAGCAGTTGCTGGGAGAGATTCAGGGACTAGATATTTTTTTCATATCAGTACAGCATTCCTATTTGCAATGCAAAAACTGAGATTTAGTTTGTATGGGCAGTTACCATGGCTGCAATTCCAAAATGTGGGATATTTTTTCCCTTGCCTCCATCTAGAATTCTGGAAGATGCTCCAACAAATCCAATTAGGAATAGTAGGTTTATGGAAATTAAATCATGGGATATGTTCCATGATCTTGGATTTATGAAAAATAGTGACTCTACTGTGGGGATAAATTAACAATATTTTATGCATAATTTGCTGAATAAGCCATAATTGCCTAGTTCACATATAACAATGAGCTATGAGAATGGTTTAATTAATCTTGTACTGTTTTTTGCCAAGTAAGCAAAGGGGCCATCCCTGAATTAATGAGGTCTGAATCCACAGTGCAGAGAACATTTCTGATATATATGTATTTGATAAGAGGATTCACAATTCAAAGATGGTAATTTTCAGAACTGAGAAAGTTAAATAACAGTATTTATTAATGTATTAAACTGGTGTACTGCCCATCTTGCAGCGAGTGACTCTGGGATGTTTACAGTGATAAAATATATAAAAACAGTGACAAATAGAATAAAATGGGAAAATGTGAAAGGAATGAACAAGTGGCAGGGGGCTAAAATGGAGGTAGGATCTTTTGTCCAGCAGCCATCTCCCAGATGATACGTGGCTGCCCAGACCTCAGGTCAACCCACAGAACTATGTTTTTAGACGTTTTTGAAAGGCCAAAAGAGTGGAGGCTGATCTAACCTCATGTGGCATGGTGTTCCATAGGACAGGGGCCATGGCAGAAAAGGCCTATCTTCTGGACACCACCAGCTGAAATTCTCTGACTGATGGGATATGAAGCATGCCTTTACTGCTGGCATGGGTGGGATAGGCTGAACTTATTGGAGTGAGACGGTTCCTCAGGTAGCCTGGACCCATGTCATGAAGGGCTTTATAGATCATAACCAACACCTTGAATTGCACCCAGAAGCAACCAGTGCAGCTCATACAACAGTGGTGTCACCTGGATCACTCTAGGAACCCCAAGCACTATCTGCACAGCTGCACTCTGCACTAGCTGTAGCTTCTGGGTGCTCTTCAAGGGTAGCCCTATGTGTGTATGGGACTTTTACCATTTCCTGATTCTCTCCTTCCATGTACACAATTTTCAATAAGTCTAAATATAGGTAGGTTAATAATTTAAAGTGTCGATCTCATTATATTACTAGATGTTAATGTGAAACAACATGAAAACAATAGTTTGAAAGTTAATACTTTATCCCATAGTTTATCAAGTGTTATAATTATCATAAGCACAACCATAAACACAAATATTTACTCTGCAGGGATATTATATAGATTTTAATCTTCTGGGACTATATCATGGATTATGAAGCCAAAAAAAGTAATAATTTTATGCATTACGGGAAAGGGAACTTTGAACTTCCCCCCTCCAACTAATTGAATCCCTCCCCTCCTCAAAATGGATCTCTTCATCCAGCACGAACCCGAGTGTCATCAAAGGACACCGCAGGAGATTTACCTCTTGTGCAGCCTGATGTCCTTGCTTATTTCAGGGAAAGGACAGTTTGATTCATATCTGGGTTGGGTGCTCCTCCATTCAGTAAATGAGCCTCTTCTGCCTGTAACGTATGTATGAATCATCCCCAAGACATTTCCTCTGATAAATTTCTTTTTTGACAGACACCAATATTGAGAAGTCCACCTGGGAGCTATAGGTTAAAACAAATCAAAAAATATATTTAAATTCTGTATGGTGCTTTCTGAATAATCTTGGGCACAAAGCCTGATGTATGCATGAGTGAATGTATGTGTGTTTAAAGGTTTCAGAAGAAAGCATGAAAATATAGGAGCCTACAAACATAGGAAGCTATTCTGTCCTGTTGGGCCACTTGTCTTTCTAGCTCAGTGATGTGATTACCAGACTGCTGGCCACTTTTCAAGAATCTCCAAAAGGGCCCTCCTCTGCCCATAGTAGGTAAAAGGTAAAGCTTTCCCTTTTCAGTTGCGCCCGACTCTAGATAGCCCTTCTTCAAATAAAGGGATGCTGTTTTGAGTAAACCCAACATACCCTGGGATGTTTCCCCACAAGCAAGAAATGGTATGTCAGCATTCAGCAAACAGCTGTCTGAGTGTCCCCTTGGCCTGCAGACTTGGTCTTCCTACTGTCCCATTGGCAGGACTTCTGTACTTTTCTTTCCCTGTCTCTTCTGAATTCTGGAAAGCTAGAATAAAGTTAGTCCAACAACAGCAAGCAGATTAAGTGATGGACTTTGGGTCCCAGAGAATCCATTTGCTAAAACTCCAGTCTTTTAGGATTCAGGCTCATGCCCTGTGAAATCAGTTGAATATCTGTGAAACTAAAGGATTTTTGTACTTCAAAATACATACGTGCAATGAGAGCACAGGTCTCAGGATCTGGCTGTGTCAGATGTGAAAAACAGGTGATAAAAATATCCTTGTTGCATATGGCAAATAAGACTTTGGCTGTCCTAAAGGCAGTGACCTGACATGAGAACTGCTTATGGGAAGGAGTTGAAAACTGGGGCGCTTGTGTAATTACACACAGGGGCTTCTTTGAAATGCAAGCCTGGCCCGGAACCATCATTAAGCATCTATCAGACTTGGTAACTAGAGAACGGGCTGCCTTGTGTTTGTGTGGCTTTTCAGGAGCTGATCTGAAGTTCACGCCAAGTCAGCGACAGGGCATTTTCGCTTTACGATCAAAGCCTCTGAGACTGACAGGTCTGCAATTCCCAGAGAACAAAGGGGCGGTGCTCCTGCCCATATTTGGCCCCTGTGTATACTTTTGACTGTGTGTCAACCTCACCCACATTGCACGATGCAGTCTATAAATCCTCAGCTTTAAGCATCAAGTGCATAATGCCAAACCTCGTGGGTGAGCACATGGCTTTGCCTTTGGGTGCATGGTTTTAATTTTGGGCAAGCGTCTGGAATATTAACACCCAGGTAAGCTTCTTTCATAATGTTTTTTGTGGTACTAATCCTGTTTGCTGCTTGAACTGTATTATCTTCCCTATTTGGTTGATGAGGCATAGAAAAGAAGCCAAAGGCAGAACAGTGGCTAGACTTACATAATCAAGGAGTTCTCCTTCCATCTTTCTACTGCAGAATCAGCAGAGAGAAACAGTAAAGACACTGAACTACCTTGCAAGGAGGATCATTATTTGGTTGTAGTTATAGAGTAAGTACAGATATTTCTCATCTATTGATAAATCCATATTCAATTATCCTTCACTGATAAGAGGCCAAGGTTGTTTCAAGCATTTTATTTTCCCAAGAATGGCAAGTGCTTATGTTCTTCGATGCAAATATAAAAATATTTCAAGTGAAAAATTAAGTACGGGTTATTCCAGGTCCACAAAGAAAATATGTTCGAATGATTAAGTTTTGGGAGGGAATTCTAACATAAAGTTCTTTCAGTTATACGTGGGGATAGAACGTATGGTATTACTTTATTTATTTTTCAAAACACTACTGAGCAGTAAGGAAAATAAAATTTTAAAAAGGAAAAATATATTTGAGGAAAAAAGCATTTAAGTTAACATGTTGTTTAGCTGAGTATGAACTTGGATACTTTGCCAAAAATTCCCAGGCTAAACTATTATATATCTGAAAATGAGTTCCCTTGAAATCAATTCTTTTATTTTGGACTATATTTGTACAGAATTGCTTGTGAATCTACAATTCACTATATTTTAGAATATTCTTGAAAAAATTTGGTTTCAATTTTTATTTGCCTGATATAAGTTCATAGAGATAATAATTACAAATTATAATACCTCTTGTTCTGAGAATGAGCATGTTGAAATATCCTCATCTTTCTAGCCTGAGTAAACAGATAGTTCTCTAGACTGATTCAAAGTTGTAACTAAATAAATGATATTAAATTTTGGATTTTCATTCATTATTTACTGAATAATGAATTATTTACTGCAGTCTTGTGATTTCTCAGTCGGTTCTATGATGTACAAAAAATGTAAACACCCACACTATGATTAAAGTAATAAAGTGAAATCATATCTTATGAAGACCTACTTAGAAGTAATTTCCTTAAAGTTTGTGATCTTTACTCTGAAGAGTGAACAACCCAGAGCAGCCATTGCTTAAGACTGCCTCTCTCATCCTTCTTCTAGGGCAGTGTTTGTTGACCTTGACAAGCTGTGTGGACTTCAGCTCCCAGAATTCCCCAGCCAGCATGCAGAATGGGAATTTCTCAGGAAGTGGGGAATGCTATCTGGAGAATTCTGGAAATCGGAGTCCACCCAGCTTAGAGCTGCCAAGTTGAGTAACACCGCCCTATTGGGTGTTTCCCAAGGATTTTGTGTTATGCACTTGTGAAATTTTCCTGTATGTTACAAATTCTTTAACTGGGTGTCAGAAATTACAATTTCCTAATTTCACATACTCTCTCAATAACCAGTATGAGAAAACTGTGTCCATTGTTTACTAAAACATCTGCAAAAGTCTTTCAGGGCTAGGTGAAGCTACACAATGAGTTTCCTGAGGGACACAACCAAATTGCGATTGATTAGCCAGCAACTGAGCTGCAGGAGGACTAAAAATACCCAAAAGCTGGCGTACCCTACCTGCACAGTTGTGTGTTCCAATGGGTTACAATGTGTTTCTTTAAAGAATGCTTCAAGATTTGCATACATAAATTATTTATACCTATGATTTCTCTAAATTAGCAAGATGCTCAAGCCTCCAGTTAAATTATGAGTAGTCTTTGCATGTTTGTATTGGCTTTTTTATAAAAAAAGTATATAGTGGTACTTATTAAAACTTGGGAAAATAATAAAATATGTAAAATAATAACATAAGTTTATAAAAACTAGGTAGCTGTGGACAGGCAGAGCAGGAGTGTTGATTCCAAAGTTTTGTTTTTTTGTTTTGAGTTTGCAAGCCTTTGTGATATTGTAAAGTTTGAGAACATCGGCAATAAATAGGTGACTAATATAACCTATATGCATTTAATTATTAAAAGGGGAACCTTTATTTCTTGTTCAACCTTAATGTTAGGAAAAAAGATTTTTTATACCTGGTTGGGGTGGCGGTATTCATATGAATTAATTGTTCTAGGATTTGGGAGCCTTTTTGTGAGCTATTTCTTTTTTAATCCCACTGCAAGTGTCAGTGGTTTCAACATCTGAGGCAACAAAGCAAAATACACTCCAAACAGTAAAAACAAAGTAGGCAAGAAAAATAGAAGGAACTATTTTATTGAAAGATATTTTGAAAAATCTCTGTTTTATGGAAGGGAATCTGACAGATCTCAGTGAGCACCCTCCTAATCCAAAAACTTGGTGCTGCTAAAGAGAAGTAGCATCTTTCAATATCAGCTCTCTTGATTTGTTGTCCCGAAATGTGGGACAACAAGGAGAGTCAGTCACCCTGCATGATCTCACTGGGTGGGACAAATGTGGGTGGAGGTGGCACAGGTGATTGGGTGCCAAGCTAGAAAAGTCTTGAAATATAATACTAGCGCTTTAAATTCTACTGAGAACTGAACCCAGAATTGATATAGGGCTTGCAATAGGAGGTATACCATGCCTCCTATATTAGGAGCCAATTAAAACACAGGCCACCCAATTCTGAACTCATTGTAACTTTAAAGGCAGTCCCGTGTAAAGCCATGCGGTCACTGACCAAGAACCAGACATCCTGGAGTGTGAAGTTAAGTGGGCCTTAGGAAACAAGGCCCACTTCACTTTGTTGCGAACAACAAAGCTAGTGGAGGTGATGATATTCCAGCCGAATTATTTAAAATCCTAAAAGATGATGCTGTGAAA
>JANHZU010002323.1:60633-84845 GCA_032468055.1 Acrochordus granulatus | reverse complement strand
GAGGCAGTGCAAGACAGGGGGGCCTGGCGTAATGTAGTCCATGGGGTTGCGAAGAGTCGGACACGACTGCGCGACTGAACAACATGTAAAGCCCATTGTAGTAGTCCATGCAAGTACTGATGAGAATACAAGTTATGATCCCTAGGTCCTCTCGCATCAGATAAGGATGGAATTGGTGCACCATCCAAAGCTGGACAGACTCTTCTAGCCATGGCTTTAAGATGCTTTTCAAGCAGGAGCCATGAGTCCAGAAATACCCCCTATTGATTTAATGCCTAAATCACGAATCTGCTTCTGGACAGGGAATGTCTGTTTATCTAGGGATAACACTGGGACTAAAATAGAAACTAATCTAGATTAGTGCACCATCCAATCCTTCTTGCAGACCCTCACACCCTCCACCATCAGCCTGGAAACCAGTTTCAGCAGGCTGGGAAGAGTGGTTGATACACCCCTTCACTTGTCTCTAAAGACCAATCTAACATGCAGGCACTCAGGGTCTGCACTTACTCTCGGTAAGGTGTCCCTCATAATCAAAGCCACTCACTCACCCCATCAAGCCTGCTGAAGGAGCCTATACTCAGCTGGGCAAATTTCAAGTAAGGTAGCACTGTTTCATGCCACATCTCCATGATCATTTCCATTCCTTGTTTCAAGTGAGCATTGACTGTTGGAGGAAACTGAAGGATCTCTGCAGTTTGAACTGTATCACAGCCTCAGGCTTCGGAGTTGTTTCTTTCTTTAAAATATAGCAATGATCTCCTTTCTTAATTCTTATAGCTATTTCTTTTTGTTTAGCAAAAGAAAATGCCTAAATTTCCATGAGGAAAATAGTAATGTAGCCTTCTCCATGGAGATTCAGAAACTGATATGAAGATAATTAAGTAGGTAGTTAATAGGGTTATCTCTACTCAGTTTATCAGAAAACAACAAAATGGGATTTAATTGCAAATAGAAGTAATTAAGAGCTATGTAGTTCTTTAAAGTCTTAATACAATTATGCTTTGCCTGCCCATCCTTGATAAAATCAGTGCTGCAGTTCTGATTTTAAAAAAAGTATTATCTAAAAAACATGAAATGAAGCACTGGATGAGATTAGAAACAAACATTGACATTATATCATCAGGATTTGTTGTACCCAAAAGTTCATTTCCCAAAAGAGGGTTAGTATAAAGCCACTACAGTTTAGGGTTACCTAAACTCAACTCAGTAAATTTAATTCATCAATCATTTGAATAATCCTGCAGCGTTCAGTGTGTTAATTTATTCAGTTGAAGATTTCCAGGAATCTAATCTGTTGGAGCAAAGTAACACTGAAAAAGTCAGATTATTTTTTCAAATTAATACCACTGATTTATAAAACCAACGAAATTTTGCCAAGTGCAAGGAAGATTTCTCATCTTATTTAAAATTAATTGAGTTCATGTAGAGCATGAAAGTTATTTGTTACCTATAGTGAGTAAGGTAATGTATTCAATTTTGATGTTTAACCCAAGTAGCTGTTAAGTAGATAGCAGACATTTGGATTAAAACGAGGTGTTTTTATCTTCAGGGCAATTTTTGAAGAATAGCCTGTGTCCAAGAATTACAAATTGTGGTCAGAATAATATGCGAACAGGTAATTCCACAAAAATTTTTGTTTATTATAATATTAAGATAGACTTCTTTGAAATAATGTACTCTTAATATATCTAGATGTTCACACATTTAATTGTTTTGAAGGTTAGTCAGAATCTAATACATTATATACTTGGTGGACCCAAATATACTCTGAATTGTGGTTTGGTGAATAGTGAACAAGTTGTTTATTTTAGTGTTTCTTCTCATGGAGTATAATTCCTTTCTGCCTTTTAAAACCAGTGTAATATACTGTTATATCGAATCTGACAAATTAAAATTTGAGTTATCTTTCAGAACCCAGAATCCAAATGTGAACTGAAGTCTACTTTTGATTTGATTATTTGATAATTGTCAGTACTTTAAAATCCTTATATCAAACTTGTGGCATAGATTAGTTTTTGCTATGTTTACATTTCAAATGAGCAAGAGAAGCTTCAAGAAGATAGGTTTCTTTTCTTTTAGCAATTTAATCCCCCCAATGGTGAATTTCAAACTGGGAATTTTGGTCTCTTACCATTGGATTACACCAGTGCTTTTCAACCTTGCCTATTTTTAGATGTGTGGACTTCAACTTGCAGAATTCGAGAAACTGAGGTCCAAGTAGTCAAGTTTGAAAAAGAATGAATTACACTCACCTAAAGATCTGTATGGCCCTAAAGGGAAAAGAAATCAAGAAAAGGGATCAAATTCTATATTTCTACAAATTAACTTTTGCGAAGTGGACAAATGGCTTATGATCCATTCCCTAGGAAAGCAGGTAATTTCCAAAGATGATGAGAATCAAATAGGTAGGAAGAATAGACACTTCTAAAGTGAAACTGTTGATATTGTTAGTAAGATCATTCAGAAACCTTAAGGAATCCCTAAACAGAGCTTTGTTATGTGACTTTCCAGAGATAAGAGAGTCCTCTTTGATGAAGATTCTCAGTCACCCAGGTAGAACTGTCTGGAGGTTGAGTCATGGCAACTGGGCTTCTTTTCTTGTTGGTTAGGAACATTTTGCTGCTTATCCAAACAGCTTCTTCAGTCTGAAGAAAATAAACCACCAAGAAAAGAAGTCCAACTGCCATGACTCAACCTCCAGACAATCCTTTGTTTAGTTTGAGACCTATTTAGGGGATATGGGAGAAAGGTTTGAAGAACAGGTCTAACCTTGAAGGGGATAAACTGGGTCTTCCACAAACTTCTGAAACTAGGTTTCCTGACCCTCAACACTTCAACATTAAGGAGAAGAGAAAAGGCTGGCAGGGCCCTGGTGAGGAGATCTGGTGCCAACAGCTGGGCTGTGAAACAATTAAGGAAAACCTCTGCATTTTCTTCTCATTGCTCACTATGGATTTATTTTTCAAATTTACCAGGAGAGGATGGAGACATGGAAAAGCCTCTGCCATTTAGTTCTGTCTTCTGCTTTAATCATGCCAATCCTTTGACACTGGAGAGTTCTCAGATAGCATTTCAGGTTGCCTTGTTAGTCTGGTTTCATCTCCTTGTCTGTCCTGTCTCTCAGCCTGCATGTAGATCAATAACAAAAATCCAGCAGGCAGGTTTTACTGACTCCTAAGACTTAAACCTTTAAGTTACCAATTGTAAACCATTGTATTGATTTCCCCCAAATGTTAAAACATAAGAGTAGAACTTTTAAAATAATATCTGGATTTTTTTTAAATAGAGTTTCTGGTTTCAGTATAATACATTGAAATCACAATTTAAAATTCTTAGGATTTATTCATTTCATACCTCCCCAAGGTAGTTGGCTGTTTGCTTAACTACCTCTTTTGGACTCATATTGTCAAATAAAATTAGGAAGGTGCATGAGTCTAAAGCTAAGTACTTTTTCACTGAGAGAGGGAGTACAGTCTGTTAGAAAGAAATGATAATTAGGGCATTCCTTGGTCAAATCTAGACCCTCGAGTCAACCAGTTGCAGGCTTATTGAAAAATTGCTCCTGGGCAAGATGCTAAAAAAATCAATTTTGCCCAAAAGTATTGGGAGTTATATTCTGTTCAAAATTCTAACCTTTGGCATAATCAAGGCTCTGTCCTTTCTTCTGCAAAATCAGAAGCAAACTTCATCACCAAGCAAAACTTTCAAAGTAAAAATAGAAATTCTGGTTGGTTGAGTTTAGTTTGTTAGCAAAGAGCAGTACTAGATAAACCAGCTGGTCAGGTTATGAATCTATAAACCAAATTTATTGATGTAGAAAATCCTGGCTGTTCCCCACCCTATTGGCACAACTCCCTTCCAATCTATGGTATAACAGTGAGGATGGAAGATCTCGGTTGGTAGCTGCCATTAAAACATCAGCCCCCCCTTTTTACTAATCATATTATAGAGAGTAGGGGTAAGAGCAGGACCTGAATTAGCTTTGCTTTTCAGTATCTGGGAAATGAGAAGTTGCCAAAAAGTCCAACAATTTGCAATGTGGCCAATGTTCTCTGCAGCAACACCATGCTTCCAAATAAGGATAATTTTTGGCCCCTTCTCAGGTGATAGTCAAAATCGCAATGTAGCAATGACGTTCACACCTAATGTGCAAGATAGCACCTGACTTTCAACAACATGTGATGCTCTGATTTAATGGAAATAGTTTTAATATTTAAAAATAACAAAATAATATTTGAGGTTTTTTAAAATGACTGGTTAAAACATTTATTCAGACCAGTAGAGAGGGTTTTTTTTTCTTCTGTTCAGTTGTGTCTGATTCTGGGAGACTGCCTGGACAATCCCTGTGGTTTTCTTGGCAAGGTCTTTTAAATGTAGTTTGCCATTGCTTCTTTCCTAGGGCTAAGAGAAGGTGACTGGCCCAAAGTCCCCCAGCTGTTTCTCATGCCTAAGTACATATGTCTGTTACATAATGTTGCAGGGTTTTTTTTAAGCATTTGGTGGGGATGACATTCCCTTTTATTTAGTGATATTTATTGTAAGCAAACTGGCTGCGAGAAATTTGATGCCTGAAGAAGCCTTAAAAACGCTTCCATTTAGACCCTTTTTCCTCCTGACTTCAGAGAATATGTGAATATGCCATACTTTCATTCATATGACAACTTGTTATTTATTACATCTGTATCCCAGCTTTTATCGAGGAGCTCAAGGAGGCATATATAGCATTCCCACATCTTATTTTTCCTATCACAACCTTCCTGTAAATAGGTTGGATTAAAAGAAAGAGAAAATGTGTGAAATTATGTGGCTGAGATTGGGCTTGAGGTTTCAATACCTCAATCAACCCCACACTGGCTTTATTATCTATGGATTGAAGACTCTTAGGAAAATCAATAATCAACAAGATCTTTTATCTTACAAACCCTTCTAATGGCTTTGATCTTGATACTGTTTTTTAAAAAAAGAAAGGAAGGCAACATACAGGTAGTCCTCAACTTATGACCACAATTGGGACTGGAACTTCTGTCACTAAATGATGTGATCGTTAAGTGAGTTGCACTTGATTTTATGACCTTTTTTGGTGTGGTTGTTAAGCGAATCTGGCTTCCCCCATTGACTTTGGCGGTAGCTGGCTTGGAAGGCTGCAAATGGCGATCACATGACCTTGGGCTGCTGCAACCATCATAAATACATGCCAGTTGTCAAATGCCTGAATTTCGATCACATGACCTCAGGGATGCTATCACAGTCATAAGTGCGAGAACTGGTCATAAGTCACTTTTTCCAGTGCCGTTGTAACTTTGAACAGTCGTTAAATGATGGTTGTAAGTTGAAGACTACCTGTTTATGAAAGCTTCAAGCTTTCTCAGTCAAATCCATCGCATTAATATTAAATCCGTTCCTTCTAATAGTTTTTCATGTTATCAGGTGCTATTTATACAAGAAAAGAAAGTCGCATGAATGTAAATAAAGATAAATCTAACATAAAGAGGTTCTTTTCATTTTAGATCATGAAGAGCTCTGTGGCAGCAGTTATGGATCTTTCTGTCTGAATGGTGGGATCTGTTATACCATACCTACTGCTTCCAATCCTTTTTGCAGGTAGGCCAAATGTTGTCAGTTATACTTTGCATTTTAAGGCTATCATTTTTCAAAAATCCTACAGTTTGGCCCTTTGTTGGTATATTAGCTGAAAGGTAGGATTTTCAGGAAACAGAAATACTTTTTCCCTTTAAAGCTGCCCTTGCTGATTTGACCTGGTGTTATGTTTTACTTACTTGAAAAATGTGATACTCAGCAACAAAAGTGCTTGTTCAAGGGAAGTCTTCTTGAGCTCTGCATCAGCTAATTTCCCAAGCATGAAGCCTTTGGAAAATCCCTAAAGAGAGAACAGCAGGGAACTCCAAGCACAATTGGCCTAATTGTAGACTGACAAATCATGGCAGGAAAAGGGATATTGTACTGAGATGTGATGTTTAAATTCATCAGTTGAAGACCTGTGATGCAAGAAAACCTTCTGTAACCAAGTGGTCAGTCGACATGTGTACAGAGAGTTACACCATTCTTTGGAATAAATAAGCATATTGTCTAAAGCACATGATGGAAATCAATAATTCCCATTTATTTTTCAGTATTACATACTTACTGCACTTATGGCCTTTTTTATGAAAAAGAATGTAGATTATTTTTCTCCCAAAGGACTTAACAATTAAGGAATTACAGCAACATACCTGCACTCCATAAAGTATACTTTCCACAATTCCTTGTTGTTGTTTAGCACTCATTGTACTGGAGACAACTGAAGAAGGTAAAAGGGAGAAAGCAGAAACCAACCTGGAGCAAATATGGCTTTCTTTCAACTTCTAACTAATTATTCTGTCTTCTTCAGGTGTGTTGATAACTATACAGGAGCTCGTTGTGAAGCAATTTTGCTCCCAAGCATCAAGAACCACTCAAGAGGGGAATTGTTTGTAGCTGTGTTGGCTTCAGTCATCGTTCTGAGTGTTCTAGTAGCTGGAGCTTTTTTTTTCCTTTACAGGTAAAGCAGCTCGGCTTAGGTATTGACACAAGCAGTCTCATGCTGTTTTAGATGTCAAAAGAGGTGTTTTCTGTAATAAAACACTTGATATGTGCATGATTGTTCTTTTAACACTGACTAGAACACATGATTTTCCTTCTGTTTCTAAAAGATGGTTAAGACCATTTAATTTTTTACTATTTCAGCCAGATGCAGATAAACTCTTACTACTACAAGACAACTATCTTGTGGGTAGCTGAATCATAATCAAGTCAGTGTTGCTTTAGTTTCTTGGCTAAAATAATTTTGAAGAAACTGTAAAGCTGAGTCATGCCTGCACACATTTTTTAAAAAATGCAAACTGCATTGTCCTGAAAGTACCATTTATAAGAGCGCTTAGCTGAAAAAGGGATTACACAAAAAGTCCTAACAACCTAATCCATGACTCCAGTCGTTTATAGATTTAAGCCCCTTTCATTGAGAAGTTTGAGGGGTGAAGCTAAGAAGTTGCAAAACCCACCCGCATCCTCAGATTGTCCGTATTCTGTTTCTTTGCTGCTCACTCCATTATCACTTCTTGCCAGAAAGGCCAGATTCCACGGGCCAGTTCGCTGGAGCGCAGAGATCACCTGATAGAGGGAAACAGCAGCCGTGCTTGCAATAGTAAGTCTTCTCAAGTTAATGCTCCGCACAAGGATGGGTGAGAACAAGTGCAGGAAAGCTGCCTGTAGCCTCTGAAGCCATCCTTTCTGTACTCATCAGCACTTGGCTCACCACTGCTCAAGCACTGATTGACTGATGTATTAAATTTGTACGCCACCCCTTTTGCTATCCAAAGCGACTGACTGGTAGAGTTGACAGTTCCCCCACTCCTCTTTTTGAAATAGGAAGTGGATAAACACTAAAAAAGTAGTCTAAAATCCTCTAGCTTAAACAAGGTCACATTGTCCCAAGCCCTGGACCACCGGATTCCTCCTCCAATTAAATATTCAATTCCTGTCACAAGATTGCCCTGTTTAGTTTACCAGGGACCTGATGGAAATGGTGTCTTTTCAGAAATAACTGAATAAAATCCAAAGAAGAAATTATGGACCAGCAGCAAGAAAAGCAGAAGTGGAACAGCTGAACCCACATTGGAGAATATGGTAAGAGGATGGAACAGATATCTGTGACAAGTGTTGTGCTAATTAAAGATTTACCAGGCCAGTTATATTTAGGATACCATTTCAGAGGAAGAGGGGCTCATGCGCAGATGCCTAACGTGTTTTGTGCACATTCTCTCTGAACTTTTCTGAAATACTTCTCAAACCTTTTAATGCTTTAATAGGGAAAATATGTTTATACAAAAGCAACGAGATCACAAGATCAATATTATTGTCTTGATACTGGAACAAACTAGGAATGTCTGCTTAGGATATGTGTCAATAATTTGAACTTTTATAAGTTTACTGTGAGAATAATAGAGCTGTGAATTATTCTAAATATATCTTTAGACACAGCTGAATAATGGAAATTACTTTGCCAAAAATTACAAACAGATCTCATTGGCCCATATTTTTGCACAAAGGTTCATCTAATTTATGAAAGAATGGGCATGGATAAGAATTCTTCCTTACATGCAAATTAATGAATTAGCAGGAAAACGGGAATTCATAAGTTTTTCCTTCCAGGCCCCTTATCTGGATGTGGTATTCTAGTACTATACTTACTTTTTTGTAGCTGCATTGTATTATTCACAGTCCATTGTGATCCATCAAAATCCTTTTCACAAAATGCTGCACAATATGGTTTATCTTCCTATATTCCTTTGATTTTTCTTCACATTAATCCGAGTTAAAATTAATCTTGTTAGTTTCTACCCATTGTTTCAGCTTATCAAGATCCACCTGAATCTTGATACTGCCCTCTTAAATGTTGCTATCAATGCTTGTTTATGTGAGAAACAACACTGGATTTTTTTTAGGATAAAGAACAATGCTGAAAATGTAAAAGAATAAATGTTAACGAATACCATATAAACTTAGATGGACCCAAAAATAAATACTGCCATGTTAGAGAAAATTTTTTTTTCTCTGAACAAAGCAACACATAATTATTAAATGAGGTCTTCAAAATAGATTGAGGTAAGCAGATGAATGAGTTAAAACTGCTTATTGTATTACTGAGAACTTTCAGTTCCTCATTTTTGATGTGCTTAATTAATTCCAGTGGGTACATCAGTGTGCTACTTTAATACCTTCGTAACCTGCCTTGATAGAAATAACACAACAGATAATTTGACATTTAAAAAAATCTAATAAAGCCAATTTCTGTGATTTTCAGGAATCTGTATCAATGTTGCCAGATACTCTCAAAGAACGTACAGCTAATGATTTACAGGACCAAATATATAAGCATAAATACACACTGCTTATGTTCTTACAGTTCGCAGAGACAGAAGACCAGAGGTACGTGAAGATGCTGAAAGGAACATTCGAATCAACAATATCCTCAGCAGTTAAAATAGACAAAATACTTTTAAGGTATTTCCAAACATTAATAGATACTACTGAAAAACTGTTGAATTCCTTCCATCCATTTTTCTTGAAGGTAAACTCATCTTTATGTTTTAGTACCCTGCAATGGATTTTACATGTCAGGAGCAAGTTTAGTAAACAAAGTAAGAGCAATTTTATGTAAAGATTTCCACAACTTACAGCTGTGGAATTTGGTGAGACTTTTTAGGATTGTGATATAATTACTGTATTCCGTTTTTTGTTTGAAACATTTCCATTTGTAAATAAAGTCTATCCTTTTCTCTTCAAGTACATATCTTGGGTCTCTCAAAATAATCTTATTTAAAAAATTTTCATGTGTTAACAATAGGTTGTAAAGGTCAAACTAATTTAAAAAAATTGACCAAGTCAGAGTTGAGTACTGTTAAGGTACTGGACAATGATTGGGGAGACTGTCATTTGGGAAAATTGCAACTACAAAGCTGCAGAATTGGAAAATCTACCTTGGTTGGGTTACCATAAATGGATTTATTTCGAACACAATCTCACCTCTGCAATCCCAGAACCAACCTTGTTTTTACATCTGAGATACGGGAGCTTTAGGAGGGGCTGGAAAAGTGGATCTATCGAGCTCCCTAGATGCATGTTGAATTATATTTCTTTTAAAGGATATATTTTTCTTCTAAATCACTGTTATTTCTCCCTAGAGATTTCTAAAATCTGTTTACACAGAGGAAACTGTGCCTAAAATTCAAACGCATCATTTGCTGTATTCCATGGATATACACAACACATTAAGCCAAAATGTTTTTTGCTTATTTGGGCTAAATCATGTGAACCCATCCAAAGTGATTTTTTAAAGAACTACAGCAACCCCAGCTAATTGTAATTTATTCAATAAAGACAGGTAAACCAACCATGGCTGCCAGTGTGCGTGTGAAAAAACATCTTCATGCCATCTATTGTAAGAAACTAAATTCTTTAAATGAGAAATGAGCTGGAGAATTCCAAGTGACCAGTGGAACCCCATTTTTCTTGCTGTCCCAGCAAGAAGAATGACTCCAGGTTGAATACTTCCACATATGTAAATTTACCAAGAAAGCTGAACAATCAGGTACACGATGAATTCAACTGCATGCGATACTCAGTCCCAAGGCAGGATTACCCTCCTTCATTTATTCCACACCAACATGATGGCTACATCATAAAAGAGGTCATCTAAATCTAGTCCTGCAAACGGTGTTTCTCCCGTGCATTAAAAGCAGCCAAGTCTGCAATGCATCCCCAAGTACATCATACAGACATATATAGGTGTATTCGTAAAGAAAAATAGTATTTTCTTGCATTGCGGTTTTCCATTTTTCATGGGAAAAAACAAGTGCATTTTGGTGAGAAAGAAACACTCAAAACATCCTGGCACTCTGCTTTTGGAGGGAGATAGAATATAACTTGCAGTTGACAGAAAAATGAAGAATTTTAATTTTCTGTTTCCTTATTTACACTTCTCCCACAACCCCTAGTACAACCCTAGGACATAAAATCAAATCATACATATCCTCAGTAGGTTTAATGACAGACAGAAATCTGAATATCAAGTTACCGTCCTGCAACCATTTATCTCTACTGCCATTTCTTTTCTACATTGACAAAAGCAGCGTCTTTTTTAATTTGCAAATGTCCACACAGGAGGAACACATGATCATCTCTACACTTTCACTGATTTTTGTCATTTAGACAGTTCCAGGTCCCGAAAATTCATACTGAGGCCACTAAACCATAGAATTCAAGCCAAATCAGATAGATCTTGTGGCCCCTACATAAAGGTGATATATTTAGGATTTGGAAAATATCCAAGGGATATTTTTCTACAACCAAAGCAATTAAGACCCAGGCAACTTGTACTAATACAAACCAGCTAGTGAACCCATGGCCCAATTTGCAACGTTTCAGTGAGATAAGCCCCATGGATCCAGACCACTTTGTCCTCTCTGGAGCAAAGAGATTAAATCCAATGCAAATATTGTTCCAAATTTGGCCAGACTTCGATGGGCACTTGGTCACCTTAACAGATGATTTCAAGTGCTCAGTTCAGATCTGAAGATGCCAAAGACATACAATAAAAGACTTAGCCATAGTCTGAGTTCAAAGGCTGACTTGTTCAATAATCCATTAACAGCATGAAAAAAAAATTACCAATTTCCAGTATGAAAGCACCACTGATGAAAACAACCATTGATACTAAAACCATCATTCACCACTACTGGAATGAAGTAAAAACTCTACCATGTACACTGCGCACTTTCAGCTTCAGAAATATGGTATAAAAATGTATTTTCTTTCCTAATTTAAGATTACATAGTCTGTGAGACCCAAAGCCAATGGGACAACCTTCATTTTTGTTTCAGGAGGCACTTTTAAGTGTTCTCAGAATGACGTTTCAGAAAATTAATGCAGCCTGACTTTGATGCAAAAAGAGAGGTTTTAAGCTTGATTTGCTTTAGCTGAACCAAGATGCACAAGGATCATGATAGTGGTGTAACCATGAAGGAAGTCATCCTTGGTCTCATTACATTCTCGGAGGACAAAATTTCCAGTCACAATTTGGTCGCATCCAATCTCCCCATGTCCAAAAAAGCCAAACAGGGGGACACTGGGAAAGAACTTTCTAAATGCATCGGCTTCCAGGTTTGGTTTGGTTTTATAATACTGGTATCCCCTTCCCACACAGGCAAACATAAAACCCAGGCTGTTGTGCTCAGGTATGTTGGCGGCCTTGAGGCGCTGCACTGCAGCTTCGGCTGTCCTTTCATCGGTTACGTCTTGATCGAGCAGAACGGAGGCGCACTGGATCTGGGCCCCGCTCAAAGCCAGGCCAACCACGCCACACGACTCGGCAGGCTGCATGGGACTGAAAAGAGAAGGGGAAAAGGACGTTCAGCTGGCAGGTCAGAACACATCATCAAGAGATGACGCAAAGCCTTGTGGACCCATCAGCTTCAACAGGCAGGTTCTAGGAAGAGGACCTGCTCTGCTGCTGCCCAGCCTCCCTATGGAATATCCTCCCTGGGGGTGAGATGAGCCCCACCTTGTCGGCCTTCCAAAAAGCGGTAAAAACCTGGCTCTGTAGTTTTGCATGAGGATCCCAGAAGAACACACAGCCATGGGGCTGCCTGGTCCACGGAAATCCTCCTCTTCGCCTTTAAATCAATTTTTAACACTTTCCAAAATATTTTTAATTATTTCTGAATGTTTACTTATGAGCAGTTTGTGGTTTAATCTTATAGTACACCACCCAGGGTCACCTCTTTGAGGGAGATGGGCAGTTCAGGAATACAATCAATCAATACCAATCCATTCCAATACTGCGGGTTCCCATAACATGCATTTTAGGCATCAAAACCTCTGCAAACCACAAGCCTGATTTCTCCCAGCACAAGCCAGGTCCTCTCCTTCAGAAGAGCAGCAGAGAATCAACCAAAACTCTTGGAAGGCACTAGGATGTCTGAATACTGAAAATCTCAGCTTTTTTTAAAAATAAACTAGCCTCTTGAGTTAGTTTGGTAGAAAATCTAGAGGAAACAAACTTGGGAGTAAGTTTGATATGTAACTTGAATAAAGCAAAGATCTCAAATAAGATAAAGGAGGGAAGGTGCAAAAAGGGAAGATGATGAAGAAAGGGCTATAGCACCCATCATTAGCACTTCTAATTTTTGACAAAGGACAAGCTGGAAGAACACAAAGAATTTAAAAATGGGACCTATATGGGCAGATACAGAAATTTCTCTCCCTCCTTTAATGCTAGAATCAAATGGATGTGACTAGATCCGGAAAACCTTTTCAGGCATCATATTCCGATGTATTGTTAAAAGTGCTTCAAAACAAAATAAAAAAAAATCACGAGGATTTACAGGTAGTCCTCGACTTACAACCATATCGGAGCCTGGAATTTTCCTTGTAAGTCATGTTGGTTGAAAACTGAGGTATCCAAGTGACTGGACTTGATTTTATGACTTTTTTTTCCAATGGTCGTTAAATGAATGTGGCGGTCATTAAGCAAGTACCACAGTTATTAGGCAAATCAATATATTTTTATGGAGTTTTTTTTTTCTGAAAACCAGATAAAAAGGTCGGAAACTGGGGAAAAAACATCATAAGTCACATGATCACAGAATGCTACAACCCCACCATAAAGGTGAGCTGGTTGCCAAGTACCCAAAACGTGGCCATGTGACTGTGGGATGGTTGCAGCCATCAGGACTCTGGAACAGGGTTGTAAATAGCTTTTGGGGGGCAGGGTCCATTGTCTCTTCAAATGGTCACTACGTGACCAGTAAGCGAGGACTGTTTATTACCTGTGACAAAAACATGTAAATTTCAAATCTAAAAGCCTTTTTCTGACCATTGTGGCATTCAGGATATGGGACTGGAAGGCCTGATCCAACACAGCTTTTCTTACGCCCCTTTAGCCTCAGAGATCTGCGCGCACCAGGAGGATCAGAAGCTTGCTTTTTAACCCTACAGGAGCGGAGATTTTCTGAAACAGCTCACAGCCACCTGACGGAAGCACATAACAGTAGAAAGCCACTGTGAAAACGATCCGTATCCAGGCAAGACCCCAGAGGACGCCCTGGAAGATACCCACTTCCCTGAAGTCAGAGATGTAATACTCTCTACATGTCCCCCAGCTAAGACGATGCTTTTTTCATTCAAGCGACTGAGGATCTGGCGGAAAAATCGTGTCGATCCCGACTTCCAGGTATTGTATCCAAAGAGAAGAACAACTCTAAGATCTGGGTTGTTCTTAAGACCTGATAAGAGTAGAAGAAAGGAGAATAATATTAACCTCTGGCTCTCTGCAGATAATAATGCCTAACGTCATGCATCATTTAGTTGTACTAACTGCACCTGTTTACGTTTTCTGACCTACTTTCCCTAAAGGGATAGAACAGCAGAGTACATATCCAGAGCAGAGATTCCCACAAGATTTGTGGTTGTCATAAAACCTCCAGCAAATTTCTGACCTCCTCAGTACACAATTCTGGAGGTATTTATGAGACTCTAATTGTAAGTTTCGTATTTGACAAACTTAACCAGCAGGTAACCTTTTACGCAGAAAATAACTGGGCAAACAACACACAGAGACTGCCTCATTTATATGGCATACAGAAAAAGGGATTCCCTCCAGTTATCAAAGGCCTGGAAGAACAAAGGGAACTAGTAATGGTTTAGCAAGGAGATGAAAGCAAAGTTAGATGACAAACCAATTAGTTTTAGTTCACTGGAGGAGGAATTCTTCGTTTGCTTTGCCAGGTCTGATTGTTAAGGATAAAAAGGACAGGAGGATGACTTAGAACATAATATTTAGATCAAAGAATCATAAAGTTTTTCCTGTCTCTTTGAGCCAAATGTTATATCATAAATCGCAACATTCCAATTTAGCATGAAAAAGATCTTCAAAGCAGTTCCTGTGCTGCACCCTTTAAGCCCATGACTGTCTCACCACAGTCAGCTGTAGTAACTTTTGCAGTCTTGTGAACTACTGCTGCTCATGGGAATTAAAATCTTATACTGGGACAGCTTTTGGTCCTTTTTTTAAAGCAAGAGTTCAAAGGTCAAAGTGAGCCCCAAATCAACCACTCCACTTTGACTTGCCTGCTTCAGCAAACTGTTCTTCATCGATGACTTGGCTCTTCAAGTCTTTAAAAAAATGGAAGGTTTGAATCTTCACCCCATCGATTTTGGGGAACAGCAGAGCAAAGCCCGCCTCTCCATCTTCAATCTCTAAGGAATGATTGCTGTGACAGCCTTTTGGAGTAACTGAAGAGTGAAGTTCAGAGCAGTTATGGGTTAATCTTATTTTCCAGGATTGCCTCTGCTATCTCATTTCCAACCAGTCACGCAGCCTTGCAATAATAATTTTCAAACATGCTCTCGTTTTTAACAAGTAGCATAAAAACCACAGGCAATTTGATACCAAAACATCCTTCCTATCAGTCTTGGATACATTTATGTGGCAGGCACAGGAGCTTTAAAAAAGCAAACTGTATTTGTGACTTGTAATATCCTTGTAGATATTAGGAAAGCTCATTTGTACAGCACAGGCAATGTGGGTTGTTAAATCCAAAGGTCAACCTGCAGCTATGCTGGGGTTCAAGTAACTGGGATGCAGAAAATCTCAGAGGGATACAGACAAAATTAAAGAGCAATGACCTGAAGTGAGAAAAGGCAAAACTTCTTAGGTTCTGAATCAAATCTCAGAAAGGTTTCAATAGGATTTTTATAAAGCCTTGGGACTTCAAATGGATCTCCAAGCATTTGTAGAATATACTTAGGTTGTAAACATAAGACAGTTTTTCCTCTGTGGTCATAAGAAGCTGCATTTATGGGACAAAGCAAACTTGTCTTTTGTACTTTGGAACACTGGCCTTTTTAATATTTAGTTACCACATCTCTCTCCACCAGTGAAAGCGGACTGCAGCTGTCCCTGACCTGATCTTTTAAATATGTTTACACTGCATCTGCCAGAATCTCCGACTAGCACAGCACTGGCATGGCTTATAATTGTTTAGCCCTGAGGAAGAAGATGAAGTTTTGAAAAGCCATCCAGATGTAATATTACAGCTTTTGAAGCAAACTGGGGGGCAACAACCTAAGGAACTACTGAATGCTTGTTTAATAATCCTGTCTACTTGGCAGTTTCAACTGTGCATGCAAAGCCATTTCAAAATTACAGTCCATTCAATTCATATGAGGCATGCTTAGGAGAGAACTAGGGACCTGCTAGGCCCACAAACTTACACAGGACTTGTGGGTGACTATGAATAGTTTCCACTCTCATCAGAAGAAAAAAAATCTAAGTTTATTGGCAATTCATTTTATAGAATGTTGCTTCCTTTAAGCAGGCGGGAAGAACAGTTTGGATGAATAAACCCACTGAACCTATTTTGTTGAGGTTGTTTTCCTTACCTACAACTCCAGGGGTCACAAGACCAAGAACTTGGCATCGTGTGGGCAGCAGTTTTTCCAGGGCAGCAGCTATTTCTTTACTGTATCTTCGCCGTGCTGTAATTACAACAAGAAACAGTAAGTCCAAGTTCCTGCAGGATCAAGAATAACCCTCGGGGCAGCTGCCAGTTTTTTGAGGTATTTCAATCAGCTGTTGCAATAAACACAAGGATTCCCCCAGGAATAAGTAGAGCTGCTTGAAAGTCATACATCCATCATTAGTCAATCTTCACAATTTTCTGGAATAAATTTCAGGAAAATTCAACGGATATTGGGACAGGCTTCTAACAGAAACAAAATGATTAGAGATGAAAAGATTTGTGTTTGTTAGAAGGAAGTGCGGTTTGTATAGCCTTACATATCCTCCAGGATTTTAACTGTACTTTTCCAAATGTGTGGGCAAACAAGGAAAGATCTTGTTATTTTTAAATTTCTTAAGAAGGAGGCTACCTTGTAAAAAGCTGCCAAAGGTCTACAAATCAGCAGAGACAGGAAGCTGTCCCAGCAGTCTGCTCCCAAGATGGAAGAGAGGATGAAGATGGGACCTGTCCCTGTTAAGATACTTGGCTTCAAGGCCAATACTATAGCAGTATTTTCCAAACTTGGCAATTTTAAGATGTGTGGACTTCAACTCCCAGAATTTCCTAGCCAGCATGGCTTCTGGAGAACTGAAATCTCAGAAATCTGAGAGTTGAAGTCCATACTTTAAAAAAGTTGCCAAGTTTGAAAAACACTGCTCTACAGGATTCTCTGAGCAATGCACCTGCATGCTATTGCAGCTGGCAAATAATAAGAAATTCTAGCAAACAAGAGTTCTGTTATTGTCACGCACAGACCCACATTAACATTATAACCACCAAACAATATTTCACTTAAGTAAGTTGTGATGGAGCAGAGAGGTCCTTTCAAGGCTAACATTTTACCACAGGACTCAAACAGTCCTGTCAGAAGCCTGTTTCCTTGCCCCACATTATCAACCAATGACTTGGAAGAACACAGCTCATTTACAAGGGAAAAATAATTTCACTGGCAACTTACCTTTCTTCAGACCATAGCCACAAATCTCTCTGTCTCCACTGAAAGTCTCTGCATCTGCTATTATATATAACACAGTCTGGGGGAGGACTTGAACTTTCTGTAATGTAAAAGCAAAGCATAACATGATGCACATTGGATAGTTGCACATACAAGAACTTCTCTTATACATGAAAAATAAGCACAAAAATAAGCCAACTTTGAGTCTTTGGTGCTCTCTGAGCTTGGTTATTGGCTTGCAGATGTTTTATTATTTGGTAATAGGTAGAGATAAGTAATATCAGTGCTCCCCACATCCTGGTTGGGGATTTCTGTGAGTTGAAGTCTACACAGCTTAATGTTGCTAAGGTTGAGAAAGACTGATTTAGAAGATGAACCTTGACAAGAGACAAAGGCCTGCTTCTGTTAGAAGCATCTCAATCTATCTAAACCGCTTACCTCAATTTCTTCTGCTAACACATGGACCAGGACATGGCTATTGGATGGACCTGGTTCCACGGCAGAGACCCAGGTGATGCTCTGCTGAGTTCGCAGGATTCTGCGGGAACACTCCCGCCACAGCTGGCACACACTGCAACAGAAATATTCATATTGCTCCCACTGTAAAGACTTGAAAGGCCGCAATTGGGAGCATTCAAGGCCATACATGACCATGTCCCAATAGACCACTCTCAGTGACTATGTGGCTGAAGTGTTCTTGTCCCACTGTCTGGCAGCTCTTATGGTCACAAAGTTCTTCCTGAGAGCCAATTTGGTGAAAGTTTGGTTAAGATCCTAGATTAGAAATCAGGAGAGTAGAAGTTCTAGTCCGCCTAAGGCATGGAAACTGGCTAGATGACTATGGGCTAGTCCTCCTCTCTCAGCCCAAATGTAAGCCAAACTAAGTAGACCAGACCAAGAAAATCAACCCTATGGAAAAAATAAAACTATACTGATTGAGATTGGCTATAATGACAGGATTTGGCAAGCCTGCGAAGATCATTTCTCTATGGTGGGTGATTTTGGGCCAGTCCCTCTCTCTCTGTCCAACCTACCACACTGGCTTGTTGTGGGGAAAAGAGGAGGAGGAAGGAGTATTCCGTATGTTTGCTACCTTGAGCTCTGTGCGTGTAGGCAGTTCTCATTAAGCAAGTACAATTGGTTCTGGCAAAATGGGTTGGTAAGCAAACCTCAGGACTGAGAGACAGAGATGCTGCCAAGATTGCTATTGTCTCATGCAGGTAAAACTGTAATTTAAAAGCAGTGGGGGGAGCGAGGGGGGCATTACCGGCCATTTCGCTTCTTCCTAAATACAAATATTGCGGCTGAAGAAGCCAAATGGCGAGACTGGAGCCCCTCTAACACGCCGGGGCCTCGCGGCACCCAAGGAAGAACCGACCCAACCGGTGCAGCCGCCCAAGTTGCAAAAGGAGAAGAGCCAGGCCAAGCTTGACCAACCACAATGAATTTCGCTGCAGCCGGCGGGCCCCTCCTTGACCTGAAACCTTCCCCCCGGGGATCGTCAGCTGATCCTTTCGGGCTTCTGCCTGCCTCCGCTGCGACCGCCATTATCTTAAACTCTCCTGCCCGCTCCCCTTTCTGTGGCCTCTACGACCCCCCCAAAAAAATCTCGAGGGGCGGTTCCTCTCTCGTCGCTTCTCCGGGTTTAGTCCCGGCCCAGGCGCGCCCTTGCGACCCTTCCTTCTCCGGCTGCTCACCAGGCCGCCCGCAGGAGCGCCTTGGTGGGCAGGAAGCTGAGGATCCGCTCCACCACCTCGGCGAGGTTGCTCAGCACGTAGCCGCCCTTGGGCTCAGGCTCCATGGCAACGACTGGCCCCCGGCCGCGTCCCTCCAGAAAGGCGCCTATGGCGGGGCCGGAAGCTCCGGCGCGCTTCTGACGCCTCCACGATGCGACGCTCTGTTGCTGTGGAGACAGGTTTGCTGAGGAGGATCCCGGAACCCACCCTTGGTCCCGGCTGAGCTCTAGTCACCGCTCTATCCTTCGGCGTCTCTATGTTAAGCATTCCCTAGATTATGAAGCTCGGCACAGGACTCGGCGGACCGGAAGTCTGTCGACCGCCGTGCTATTTTTCCTAACTCTATGATGCCACACCATGGACCGTAGAATAGGGTAGAGCAAGAGCAAGATTTGTTTTGTTTTAGTTTGAGCAAGACTTACTTAAGTTTGAGCAAGATTTGTTTCAGTTAGGAAGAAATCCAAAGGCAGGTTTGGAGGGGCAGCCATGCAGTCAGCAGAGAGAAATATAATCAAGGAATCATGATCTTAAAACAGCCCAGAAGCAAGTGGGAATTCCAATTTCCATCAGCAAAATGTTAACTGTCTTAAGTTGGGAAAATTGGGGTGGTTCCAAAGTAGTTAAATAAATATTAAATAAAATGAGACTACAGGTAGTCCTCGACTTACAACCTTTTCAGTGACTGTTTGAAGTTACAATGGCATTGAAAAAAGTGACTTATGACTGGCCCTCAGACTTATGACCGTCACAGCATCTCTACAGTCATGAGCGCTTGGCAACTGGTATGCATTTACAACAGGCGCAGCATCCTGGGGCCATGTGATAGCCATCTGTGACCCTCCCAGCTGGCTCCCAACCAGCAAAGTCAACTGGGGAAGCCAGGTTCACTCAACATGATTCACTTAACAACAGCAGTGATTCCTTTAACAACTGTGGCATCATGAAATCAGGTGTGATTCACTTAACCACCATGCTTAGCAACAGAAATCCTGATTCCAATTGTGGTTGCAAGTCGAGGACTATCTGTTAACAGCTTCCAAGTACTGTATCCATATCAGCATCTTTTTTTTATGCATTTTACCACTACTAAAAGGTCAAAGTCAGTTCAAGTTTTGAACGCAATGTTTATATTGTATACTAATTAGAGAAATGTCACACTCCATCCCCAAAAGACAGCCCTTCTGGAAGCATTAAGTAGAAACGGAATTTTTTAAAATGTTTCTTTTATTCATAAACTTGATGCAAGTTTACAGGTTATTGTACACTGCTAAATACTTCTGAAATTAAAAAAAATGAAACTCCCAATAAAATAAAGGAGCCAAGTGCATGCACCTGTCAGTTTTGCTAGTCCGTTAGAAATATTAAACAATCTCATCATGTCTCCAAAGTACCAGCCTCAAGTTTTCAAATGAGCTGACGGAAACTCATAGAATTTGTCGTCTGATTCAAAACAGCTAACAGAATTTGACAGAAAAGATCATCTACGACCAAGGAAGCCCAAATCCTGGAAAACCGCCTCACGAGATCATGCGAAAGAGAGCCCTATCGAGCACAGACCTTATTTCAAGTGGAAATCCGGCCTCTGTGATCACCTGTTGGACATCAAGGAAAGCGCCTACCGGGTGGCAACGGTGGGGCGCAGGAGAGCTGAACTGTGAAAGAAGAACACTCGCCCCTTTGAGACAATTTCGGGGAGCAAAGAAAGCCAACACAACTTCAGTTCTAACAACAAAAAAGACCCGAACTGTTGTAAAGCTCAGGCAACGCTAAAGCAGTTACTGACTCACAGCGGTTGCGAATCCAAATTCATTTCCCAGACCAAGAAGAGCGGGTGCCGCACAAAACCCAGGGTCATGACAACGGCGAATCTAAAAGAAACCACCAGTCTGAATCAAGATCTTCCTGGGAACTCAGTGGCTTTGGGCCTTAAAAGAACCGTCTTCTTAGAAAAATAAGGAGTGTCTTGATGTTTGCCCGCTGCTTTTTGAGTTCACTGCAATCAAATGATTGCGACAACCTGTTAATAGAACTGAGCATGTAAAAGCAGCTTTCTAGTATTTTAAACAACTTTTCAAGCTTTAAACTGAGAACGCCTTCTCGAGAAGAATGCACCAGAGCCAAAAATTATCAGAAGAACCCATGCTCTAGTAGGTACAACCTGTTGCAAAGTTCTGTTGGCACAGCCTGGCTCTGTTTAAACTACAGATTTCTAATTGTAAGACAGCCGTGCAATAAAACATTTTAATTCTCACACACTGCAGATTGCTTCTATATCACTGTTCAACTTAGAAATTCTACAAACACTCAGTTTTTAAACCTGGAAAAAGAGAGACGGATTTAACAGATGTGAAAACTCTACAACACATTATTAAACTAATTGTATCCATCTTTGTTGGCTTTAAATAAAATATATTGAAGTTCTCTGCAGTCCATTCTGAAGAAAAAAAAACTCCTTAAGTGCATAGAAAAGTTGGCAGGAAAATACCATTCCTATCATTTGATATTTTAGTAAGCCAAGGACCCAGTTTGAGGGGTTCAGTCTCTAAGTGTGGGAAAGTTGGTACACTCAATCAATCCATTGGGAAAATATAGGAAAGTCTTGAACTGTTCCATCCCAAATATTTGACCAATGAGCAGAATTATATGGCTGTAATATACTGGATGTGTTGAGCAACAGAATATCCATTAATTTATTTATGAGCTGTTATGGGGTACTTATAGTTGAATCTGCATGGAAATAGAGTATTTTATTGATATTGGTCCAAGTATAAGGATGGTTCCCCAGATTAACCATCTTCTTTTGGAGGTGTGAACCAGCCTGCAAGAAGAAAATAATTACACACTGACAAACACGCAGGAACAATAGCAAAGCAGATTACAATGCTTTACGATCATTTCGTGCAGTATCACTGAAGTCTAGGATGCAGGCCGAGATGTATGCCTTGAAAACCCACTGAGGGCCGTTTGCTTACCACACTGCTGAGATCCTGAAGCATAAAAATGCTGCACACAGAAGTGCCAAAAAGACCCATGTTCATACACGGCTTACAGGCATGTGCAGCCGGTGGACCACAAACGCAGCCTTTCCTGCGGTTCCTAAACCCAACACGTGGCTTCCTAGGATCACAAGGCAGTTGCCCCAAGTGTTGCAGACAGGGGCTGTATGTGTCTCCCATGAGCTCCAAAGCTCCGTTTTCTTCCAATGGAAGAGGATATGTGTGGCTCAGGGCTGAACTGTGGCGTCTTTGGTCCTCTCTCAGCTTGGTTGGTTACTTGCTTGCAGACGTTTCATTCCCAAGCAGGTACCGTGATCAATAACTGATGACCACCATCAGAGCACCATCGACACTGAGAGCTCTCCATAATGAGAGAGACATCAACCCCATCAGCACCGACCATCAACTCTGAGACCTCTGATGATGTTACCCAGTTGGGTAATGAAATGTCTACAAGCAAGCAATTAAACTCAGAATGTGCCAAAGACTCTGCGCCTTTTTCTTTTTGGATCTATCCTAACTGCTGAAGGCCCTTGGAATGTTTTCCCCTGTGATAGGAAGTTCCAAATGATTTCAGTTAATTAATCATTTGAAAGGGAAGCACGCTGCTCTACTACCCTTCCCTTACCCAGAGGCTTCTCTGGAAGCCTGAAGCGAAGCAACAAAAAAGCCAGCATTAAAAGTGAACTTTCTCTTTGTCTCATCAACATGTCAAGACGAAACTAAGGACACCTTTTATTTCCAGCTCCATGGATTAATCAGCATAACGGATCTGTGCTCAATTCAACAGAGCTGGAATGAGGACAAATTGACAGATACAGAAATGTACAAGAGATACATGGGGGTACAATAGTTTAAAAGCCTTCCTCCCTTTTTAGGTTGACGTTATACTTACAAAACAATGTATTTTCCCATATATACCATACGTACCATTTTTCTCGTGCAACTGTACTAGAGACTTGTAAGACTGCTGTGCTCTTGCAAGATTATATTGGTTCTGGAAGAGACAATGCGTTTAAATGTTTTTCCCCCTTCTAAGGTAGACAGAGTCAGCTTGGGAGAAGAGGTTGCCTTACCTTATTTACTCCAAACTGTACTCTGGCTTTTCCTTTGACTAATGTGGCATTAATCTGCATGATGACCGATTCTGTAGAATAGGCGCTGCTCCAACCCTAGAAACAAAGGGGAAGCCCCGTGGGGAAGAGAAAGAATGTGAAGAAAAGTCCCCCAGAAATGTCCACAGGGTAATGTACATAAAAATCAGGTAACAATTGCCCCTGATTTGGTGCAATTGCATCACCCTCCAGTCTTGTATTTACCTGTTTAGTTAGAAGTTCCATGCATAAAGCACCTCCACCCAGAACATACCTGGGACACATAAAAGGCACATTAAGAACATTTCTAACACATCATTATTTATTCATTCATTCATTCATTCATTCAATTGAATGAAGTGAGTGAATAAACAAAAATAAATTAAATAAATAAATTTATATGCCACCCGTCTCTCTAGCAAGCAATTCTGGGCCATAAATACCATACCATAAGTAACAAAATAAAACAATTATAGGATTAAAACATCAGGCATTAAAAACTAAAACATTAAAATTAATACTGATAAAAAAAACCAATGCATAGATGGGGTGGAGGTGAGATCTTGTACTCGTCTATTAGCCACCTCCAAAATCAGACATGAAACTTATAAAGTTAAACTCCATTAGCTGAACTTATGGAGACAAGAGCCAGAGACTGTAACATCCTTTTGAAAATCACTTTTTGATCTATTTGTGTGCACTGTGGACATTCCAAAGGTGACCCTTTGGAAGCTGAGACCATTCAAGCAGTAAAATCCACGGCGAGGGGCAGGCTTGTGAATCAGCCCTGCCATGAGGACAACGCCACAGAAACAGGGTTACCCGACAGTAGATAAGCTCCGTGCAACTATTTTGAGATCCCTTCTCTGACAACAATCTAATTCTCATTTGGAGCATTTTTCACACTGCACTTTATTGCTCTCTAAATAGCTTGGGAAATCTTGGAAACATTCACATTTTAACCAGTTAAAGCTTTTGTTCATATCCCACCCGTTTCCCTTAGTATCTCATGCGCAAATATTTCACACAGGATCCGCTGTTGATAACCCAGTTCAGGGATGAGGGGGAAAAGGGGTTTTTGATGCCCAGCATTAGGTTACAGGACTACCTGTACTTCTCTGACTGATCTCTCGCTGTTAAAACTTCCAAGGAAATTCAGAAGGAGCTGCTCCAACAATTGTCCAGAATGCAAGAGGATCTGTGATTACATTTGTAACCTACCCGCCACTGAGCACAGGGGACACCACTCGTACAAACGGCGGGTCGAAAGGAAAATTATCCTAAAGCCAGCGAGAGAGAAGCATTAGTCTCGATCTTGGAAAAGGCCATTC
>JANHZU010002323.1:46621-60533 GCA_032468055.1 Acrochordus granulatus | reverse complement strand
GGGAGGGAGGGGAGGGAGGGAGAGGGGAAGGGGAGGAGGAAGCAAGGGAAGGGAAGGTAGGGAGGAGGAGGGAGGGAGGAGGGGAGAAGAGCTCTATTGCCAGGCCACGTCTTTCTCGCTTGCTGTTCAAGGTTTGGTGCTCGGGGCAGCGAATGGCATGATGAGTCCCTGCAGCACGTTCCCTGCCGCTTCTGGATATTTCGACACTGCCTCGGACCGCCCTCCCTGGGAGGCGCCCCACCGTCGAGGTGTCTGGAGCAACTGATGGGTTCGCGGAGCTGCCCTGCGGGAACAGGCACTCCCTCCTCCCTCGGCCATTCGGCCCAGACGCAAGTCGGCGCTTCTGCTGGGCCCGAATGTTCTTCTCGTCAACGAAGCGTAAAAACCGCGGAGCCGACAGTGCCCCTCAGCAGTTGCTTGGTCCTTGGGAAATCGCCGCCAGGGAGCTTTCCGATTCAGGGCATGGAGAACCCAAACGATGCGGCTCCTTCTGCCGTCCCTTCCTGCGCGATCACGGATCCTGGACTATGTCCGTCTCACCGGCCAATCTACGGGAGGAAGAAAAGGCGCGCAGGTGTCGACTCCCTAAACGTGCGGTTCCTCCCTTGGGCCGCAGGTCAACAGCTCCCTGGTGCATTCGTGGAAGTAATTCCAGGACTCTGGAGGAGGACGGTCATCTTGCGAGGCTTTGCGGTTTTGCCGGTCGTTTCAAGCAGGCCGGAGTGTGCGCTCCAGCGCAAAGGACCCACGCGAAACTAAAGAGAAATGACGTCATCCCGCAGCACCCTGGACCTCAGAACGCGTTACGGGCACCAGAACTGAGTCTGCAGCAGGCGTTCTTGGTCCCTCGGTACCCGCAGTTCTTGGGAAGGGCGGCCGCGGAAGAAACACAAACGCCGGAGGAGCCACGTCAAGAGAGGACGTCAGGCAACAGGGAGCCTCCTGCTTCGTCCCGCAGATGGAACCGTCGGCGGAAAACAGGTGATTGGAAAGAGCAGAACGAAGTAACTTTTCTCCCTCACTGTGCTTCTTGCGAGAATCACGCTCCCGAAAAAAGGATAATTTTCAGCTGAAGAGTCAGTAGAGCCTCTCACGCCCTCCCTGCTGGCAGCCAGGGAGGCGCCACTGACTCCGCAAAGGGTGTTGCCGCCCGGCCTGATTAAGCACCTCCTCCGCGCGTGCCGAGAAATGCGCAGGACTCCCGACATCCGCTCGCCACTTCACCTGTGCTACCTCGGGACGGGGCAAAAATGTTTTCATTTCGGCTGCGAAATGGAAAACTGAGCTTTTGAGAAGGGCGCATTTTGAAAAAAGGGCGACGACTGACCTCGGGGGAGCGTCCCAGCCGCACAGCCGCGGGTCCGCGCGGGTGAATTATATGTTATGTGCATTCATCTTCCTAATGCAGAATCCGCAGCACGACGTCTCGCCCGCAAGCCTGGAGAGCATCACACAATTCCAGATTTTTACAGGCAGACGAGGCACGTCGATGCCCTTTGAAGGCACCCCGAGGACCCTCACTTGATTAAGCAGGCCGGGAGCCGCAGCACGAATGACGCTTGCCAGGGACGTGACGATCCTGCGTAAGGTACCACACCACCTGCACCGTTCAAGACGGAAGCCACTGACCTGTCTTGTAGCTCTGCGACCTATATATATCCCTGAGCTCTTTCATCAGTCGGTCCGAAGCCTGCACAGACCCAGAAACTGCACCCTGCAGAGAGAGAAAGGGGGGAAAAGTTAATTTTCTGAAGTTTCGAAGGAAAACAATACAGCGTTTCTCTTTCTTAAAGTTAAATTATTAAGGGAGCAGAGGAGTCGTCCGTTATTTGAGAGCAGTGTTCCTCAACCTTGGCAAGCTGAAGGGGGGTGGACTTCAATTCCCAGAATTCCCTGGCTGGCATCGCTTGGATTTCAACTCCCAGAATTCCCCAGCCAGCATGGAATCCTGGGAGTTGAAGTCCACCCATCTTCAAGGTGCCAAGGCAAGGTCACTTCAAATAAAATGAAATGCCCGCAAGCTGTCAAGGTTGAGAAACAGAGTGTTTTAGAGTGTTAACGTCTGGGCAGACGTGCATGACAGATGGGTAGAAGCGTGAATTATATTTTATTTATGTTCATCTAAGCTGCTGAGCAAATCGGTAAACAGGAAGTATGAAGGGATTTTACCTTGAGCCTTTAAGGCAAGAGAAGGGAGAATGCCAAGAGGCGATGTTAGCCTGAGAAATTGGAATTGGTTTTGTTTCACTTAAACCCCTAGATTACACCAGAAAAGACCAGTGATCTCCTCAGCAATTGCTGGCTAACAGGGATCTTCCAAGAGATGCGTTCCTACCCTTGTTTTAAAAAAAACGGGGTGCCCCAGAAGATAAATCAAGGATATATTTAGCACAAAGTGCACTCCCCATTGCAAGATGGAGCTGGAATCTAAGATTTATTTAGGAATGAACACATATTCACCCTTTTTATCTTCCTGCTAAGAAGGAGGTAGATTTTGCAATCTGCACTCAACGACAGCAAGCAAATTTTGGATCCCTGTTTTTCTGATACTTATTTATTATTCAGCTCTCTGGGCTGTTTAAAAAAAGCACACACTAGCCCCTCCACAATTCGAATAAAGCATATACTTAAATAAAATGCAAAATAAGAACAACATATAAGGCAATCCTTGACTTATAACCGTCATTTAACAACCATTCAAAGTTATGATGGCACTGAAAAAGTGACTTAAGTCTCGTCCTCACATTTAACCCCACCATCACATCCCCGCAGCCATGTCATCAAAATTCAGGCACTTGGCCAGAATACATCATGTATTTATGATGGTTTTGGCATCGCAAGGTCACCTTCCCTGGGGCTTCCAACAAGCAAAGCCAATGGGGGAGCCAGATACACTTAAAACTGGAGTTCTTTGCTCAATGACCTTGGCAAAAAAGGCCATAAAATTGGGTGTGACTCACTTCAGACCACATCATTTAGCGATGGAAGTTCCCCAACTGTGGCTGCAAGTGAAAGGTCAAAATCTAAAATAACACAAATAGAAAGCCAATGAAAGAACCTGGTGTTTCTCTAATGTTCCCTTCCACTTTCATTTTTCACTTAGGTGAGACGCTGTAAACTTTCCAATGGATCGCTTTCCTCTCCACCTACCAACCACTTACATTTAGATGATCCTGCCTTTGATTTTTTCGGATTTTTTCCAAAATGGCCAGATTTTCCTTCTCAATGCCGTCATCCTCGGATATCTTCCCGTTGGGGGGTCCTTCCTCCTTCATGTCATAATGATCCAGATCGATGTCCTACAAGACAAGTTTGCAGACTGCTGGAAAGCCAAAGCAACAGATCACTTAGAAACACTCAGCAGGTGGCGTGGGCCACCGTATTTCTTGTCCTGGAGAAGCCACGCAAAGTCATGCTTGCAAGCACGTGACTTAGTAGGCAAGGCTTACGATGCCAGAACCACAGCAGTGGAAGAGAGTGTGAAGATTACAGAAGATCAGACCGAACCAACCCTGGAAGAAGATCAACCTGGTTCAGACCGAGGGGCTTTCTAAGAGGTGGAACCAGAAACGTTAACTTGACACCGTCCAGATATGTGGACCCCCGTTGCCGTAAGTTTGAGACAGTAATCGGTTAGCAACTGGTGCGATGGTGGCCAGAATCCAGAACATCTGGAGGGGAGGGCCCCAAGTTGGAGCAATGTTGGTGGCCATCTGATGACTTCCTTACACCCTTCAACCTTCTTTCCCTGGACATATGAAAAGCAACCAGAAGTAAGAATGAGGAGAAGAGCAAGCTGCAAACAAGCAAAGACACATACTTCACCTATATCTTCCTCCTCTTCCTCTTCCGATGTCCCCTCTTCAGTCATTCCATTCTGGAAATAACAAGACTCAGGTCCTCATCAATTCAAGGAGCCTTTGCTTTTTTCACAAAGAAGCAGGTGGCAGATAGGGCAGAGCGGCTGCAAGGCTAAGTCCCACCAACTGCTGAGGGACAGAGACCCAAGTCCCTATAGGTAGCCCTCGATTTACGACCACTTGTTTAACAACCATTCACAGCCAGTCCTCGCACTTACGAATGTTGCAGCACCCCCCAGTCAAGTCATGTGATCAAAATTTGGGTCCTTGTTTACAACGTGAGTGCTGTTTACCACATTCCCATGGGGCTTCCAACAAACAACAATCAATGAGCAAAGCTGGGATTTGCTTAACGACTTGGCAACGACTTGTGCGATTTGCTTAACAGCCATGGCAAAAAAGGCCACCAAATTGGATGCCACTCATTTAGCCCTGTTCAGTCACAAGTCAAGGACTACCTGTATAATTCTTTTCCAACATACCATCGGGTGGGAAAGATGAAAGCAAGTGTGGGCGAAATGCTCTTAGCACACCAAAGCGGTGGAGATGGTGGTGGAGTGATGGATCTCCAGAGGTTGCCGGATGCACCCTACCAACAGCCCTGACCCATAGCTTCCTTGTCTCCATATGTCCACCCCCCAGTAGCTGCCATTCTGACTTTCCCCATCTCTTCTGGATGAGGGACTCTCCTGCTTTTCAAAGCGAGAGGAATTCCTTGCAGGAGAACCCCAACTACCTTTGCCGTGAATCCAACGTGAGCGACAACGCCAAGTGCTTTGGGGCGTGGCTCCTTGCTAGCAGAGCAAACCGAGGCACACTCCTCGTCTGCCACCGCGGAGCATCCAAAAGCCGCTTGCCTGATGACGGGCTTCTGAGTCACCTCTCACACCTCGGGAGGAGGCTCAGCAGTCCTCTGCTCACTACTGGGCGCTTCCGCCCTTCCCCTGAAGCTGTTTCAGGGCGGGGGCCTTACCTGGCCGGCTGGCAAGGGCTGATCTAACATTTCGACATCCGGATGCTGAGGAAGGTTGTAGAGTCTGCAGAGGTCACAGATCAAGCGCTTCAACTGCTGGAGAAGCTGTGGAAGAGATTTAGAGGGGCGTCTCCGGCTGGTGTTTTTCCCTAACCGTGGCTGGCTCAGCCCCACGAGCACAGCTGGGCTTCCCAGTGCTCGGAGGAGAAAGGCAGCGGCCTCTTAAGTGCCTCCCGACTTTAAATCCAGGGGTCGAGGATGCCTCAAGCACTCATCTTATCAACGTTCAGCCCTCAGTCCTCACTAAATTCCCCTCGGCGACGGCTGGCTGTTGCCATTATTCTCGGAAGGTGGGCAGAGAGAACCCTGACCCACGACTCCTCTGTTGCACGTTCATGCCCAAAGGCATGGAAAGAAGGGTACTGAGGAAGAAGGTACTTCCTTCTTCCTTGTGTAGGAGCTTTCTCCCCACTTTGCAGGCGGTCCTCGACGCACAACTGCTCAGCAACCAAAGTTATGACAGGACCGAGAAAAGTGACTTACAACCGGTCCCCTCTCACAGCATCCCACAGTCATGCAATCAAAATTCAGGCACTTGGCAGGTGGCATATATCTGTGACGGATGCAGCATCCCCAGAGGTCCTTTGATTGCCATTTACGACCTTTCCAGGTGGCTTTTGACAAGCAAAGTAAACGGGGGAAGCCCGATTTACTTAATGACCAGTGATTCACTTAGCCGCTGCATGGATTCGCTTGACAACCATGGCAAAAAAGATCATAAAAGTGGGTGTGAAGCCCTTAACAACCACTTTGTTTTGCCGGTCTCAATTGTGGTCATAAGTCGAGGACTACCTGTACCAGCTTTCTACCTGCAGAGAAATCTCGGAATTAAACCTCTAAGCTCTGAAAAATAAAATCTTTTGGCAGGTGGCTTAGTGAAACCAAACTCACAACAATTCAAAAACCCAACTGCCGCACGCGCAAACATTAAAAATGGATTCTGAGCCATTAAGTTCGCCAATAAAAAGCCTTCTAAGAGATCTGCAGCATGACTGAAGACAAAGGAGAAGGCGCAAGCCTGGACTGCGCGCCACACGTCTTAAGGTTGCTCAAATTTGGCGCAGAGGAAGTCAATCTAATCCGCAGAACAGCTCGGCTAAGGGGGAAAAAACATCATGCTGCAGAACGATCCAGGTGCCACTTCACAGACCCACAACCGAGCAGTGACTGAAGGTGTCGGTACAGCCACGCGACGTTTTGAAAATAATTTGGAATAAAGTTCTGGAGTATGCCTCAATCTGCAGCTCTTTAAAGCAGCTGTGTCTTTTCCCAAGCCAGCGTCCAGCCTGCTGCAGGACAGTGATAAGAGGAGCAGGCGGTTCTTTTTTCAGTTTCTACACCCTGCCTTCAAGGTGCTGGAAATGATGTTTTCCTCCCAGCTTTCTCTTGAATCCTGGGATGAAAATCAAATAACAACCCCGTCTAAGTTGTGTGCAAACATTCTTTTCTTCTGGAGCACCCTGCGCCCAGGTTTCCCCTGCCAGGCCCTGCCTGTTCCTCCATTTCCCTGCCTGTGCTTGCTGAAGGACTTATGAGAGCGTTTTAACTGCTGGTGATTGTTGTCTGGGGAAAGGCTTCGTTGGATCGGGGGCAAGCTCTCAAATTCGTACTCCATGAGAAAGCAGAACCCTTCCCAGATTTGCACCCGAGGCACAATTCGGATTAAAGAAAGTCCGAGAATGGATTCCTCACCAAAGTGTTGCTCTTAATATCCTCTAATCGCTCCAGCACTGAAGTCAAGTTGGGGTCATCTGATTCCACAAACCATATTGGAGACGAAGACGGGTAGGACTCCTGTGTTTTTAGGAGAAGAAAAAGCTTAGTGCAACTGAACCGAGGAACAACACTCAACCCACCCATTTCTCCAAATTTTGTGGAACCCTTGAGCAAAAAGATGGCCTTGCGAGGCAGACCGGACAGGAACAAGCTGGAGGAGCTCATTCTACTTAGTTGTAAAGTTACAGTAACAGAATCTTGCAAATCTGGAAGTACGAATCTTCCCCGGTCCCCTTTACAGCCTCAGAAACTCCCTTCTGAGACGCTTCCCACCTCTTATCTGACTGTGGCCTAGTCTGTGTCTCTCCTCCTGTCTCCCAAGGTCACTTCCACATCCCATTACACCCAGCCATCCTTCCCCAAGCCAAAGGCCTTTCAGGTGCCACAGGTGAGCAAACTGTATCACTTAGGCCCAAAGGATGGACACAACAGCACAACATTTTGCTGTTTGATAGTCCCTTGATTAGGGTATTGTTGACTTCCTGACTGTTGGTCTAGTATTAACGCTGGCGCTAATCACTGCTTTTATGGGTTTGATTGCTGGCAAGGAGGTGTTTAGGTCAAGAAGTAAACAAATAACTCAGACAAACAAGCTAAAAGTAGACACAGCCTAATCAAGGAACCACCAAGAACATTCCCACCAAGACTGACAGGTCAAGCCACCAGTACATAGAGAAAGCAAACCTCACTCCCCTCTAGCACTGATGACATTACCTGCTTGGGTAGTGAAACGTCTGCAAGAGAACAATCAAGCTCAGAGAGCACCAAGGCCCTCACAGTTCAACCCTGAATTACAGATATTCTCTTCTATTGATGTTTCATTACCCAGCCAGATAAATGATACTTTATCTAACTAACTGCTGGCATTATCCCGTCTAGCACTGATGTTACCCAGTTGGGTAATGAAAGGTCTGCAAGAAAGCAACGAAGCTCAGAGAGCACCAAGGAGACCACAGTGTGGTTCAACCCTGGACTACAACTGTTCTCTTCTATAGGAGAAGACTCCTAAACCCCTTAGCATTTTGTCCCAGACAATAAACCTTACCAATTCATTTCGTAGTTCAATCTGCCTGCTTTGCTGTTGATGCAATCAGAACCAACTCCAGCTAACAGACACCAAAAATAAAAGAAACATTTCAGCATTTCTGGCCCCAAATAGGAAACAACGGTTCCTGTCTGGCCAGCATGAGGCAGTTTCTATTATCAGAGTTCACAGACATGCAGAACCCATCTTGGACATGCAGTCATCACAACACTATCAGCCTTGACCAAAAACCTTTGGCATTTCCACTCATCCTTGGCAAGCAAGTTGAGAGTCCCATCTTTCTTCTCCTGAGGAAGCTGGAGAGGTCCCTTTGATAACTTTGCAACAGACCCCGTAAGGTAGGCAATGGTAATGGGCAGGGCTGGCTTAACATTACCCATGGAGCTTCGGAGCCATGGGTCATGATCAGTTTTATGGAGCCTGGCACTGTAACAACCACACACCAAGTTCTGCCCTTTCTTCCCACTTGCTAGAACTATTTCCCCAGCTCAGCAACTCCCAGGTTTTTTAATGGTGTCAGGCCAGTGATCAGGAAGACTGTAGGAAGATCTCCCCTCATTGCAGAGTCTTCAAACAGATCCAATCCCTGCAGGTAGAAGACTAACTCATCAGGGAGAGGGCTGCTGGCATTCTCCCCCAGAACACCATCTTCTAGATGCAGAGAGTTGTCCAGCTCCATCCTTGCCTCCTTCATCTGAAGCTGGCTGGAATCCACGTTCTGACGGAGGCAAAGGAGCCTCGACTTGCTCCCAGCAATTGGCAGGTGTGAAAGCAAACAGTGCCAATGAGAAGCCATTTTGCTCATCCACAGATCGGAGTCTGTCTCAAGTCCATTTTCATACCGTGACTGGTATCCTCAGGTTTGCAGGGGCATTTTACCACCTGTCTCTGAACGACCAAACCCTCTCCCCACATCAGCAGGAGAGCGGGAGCACCTTTCCGTCTAGCACTTTTTATCAAAGATCATGGTACCAAAATTTCATTGGTTTGAAAGGTGCTCCCGCACTCCTTCTGAGTTTTGAATACCACGAGATACCAGGACTCTGCCCATAAACCTCACATAGTTTTCTCAGCAGTTCTATGGAAGCCAAGTTTGCTTTCTTTTTTTTCAGCTTCCCCGCTGACCCAGCACTTCCGGAACTCCCCTGCCCAAACACCAACCAGGGCTGACCCAGCTGAGCTTCCAAGATGAACCAAGGCCAGCTAAGCACTGCTACTCAACCACCTCCCAAAAGATCTGATATATCCCAGTGACGTGAAAGGCTTCTGACTGCCAGGGACAAATTGGCTCGGCTGCTTTCCTTCTCCAGGTTAGCGATGGCCTCTCCGCGTAAGGATTTCACCTGAACACAATGCTCTGTCCCAGGTGGAGCAAACAACTCCCTGTTGAAGCACGTCTTGTTTGTTGTGTGCAGCACAGCACCCCCGTGCATGGAGACTGTGATTTGACATCATCCAAAAACAAATCAGTTTGCGTTGGCTGTGCCTGGAGTGGGGACCAGGTACTACAGGTAGTCCTCGACTTATGACCACAATTGGGACCAGAATTTCTGCCGCTGAGCAAGGCGATTTAAGTGCTCAACTTTGTGACCTTTTTTGGCTCCAGTTATGCAAATCACTGCAGTTGCAAAGTGAATCATGAGGTTGTTAAGTGAATCTGGGTTCCCCCATTGATTTCACTGGTCACAAGCCAGCTGGGAAAATCGCAAATGATCACATGAACCTGGGATGCCACAACAGTCATAAATACATGCCAGTTGCCAAATGCACACATTTTGATCATGTGACTGCGGGAAAGCTGCAAGGGTTGTTAAGTGTGAAAACTGGTCGAAAGTCTTTTTTTTCCAGCACCACTGTAATGTTGGGCAGTCACTAAACAAATGGTTGTAAGTTGAGGACTCTCTGTCATCTAAGGATTCTTTGGAGGATGAGCAATCAGCTTCTCCCAGGGTGAGCCAAGTGTAGTTCCCAGAAAGGTGGCACTGCTTAGGAGAGGAAGCCAAAGCAGACCTCCCCTGGGCAATTCAGGTGGAGAGGACTACATTCCTTCCATCCCCAGAGCATATTAAAAGGTGTAGCCGCCCTAATCCCTTGCAACTTTACGTCCTGGAGATGTTTTGTGTTGCAACTCTCTCAGTCCTTCATCCCCAGCCAGACTGGCCAGAGATGATAGCAGTAGGACCATTGCTTCTCTCTCAGATTAGCCAGGAAGCAAGATCCCAAAACAGATTGCCGCCACCATAACGTCTACTTTTCTGACTCTTCGTATCAGTTTCTCAACTTTAGCAACTTTTAAGATGTGCCGAAGCCCACACAAGCTAATGAACAATTTGCATTTTTCTTTCTCTGCACGAGGACACAAGCAAAGACACATCTTCGATGTTCTACCTCAGGCCAACATCTACTGCACAGTCTCCCTGTCTCCCAAAACAGCCTTGATAAGCAATGATATGGCAGCACTTATATTCTGACAGATGATTCTGTTCATCAAAGTAATCAACCTCATTGATTAACGAGGTATTAACCCCAACCAGACTGTATGAACCATGCCACCAAGCCAACAAACAGTGGTTCAGAACTTGGCTTGCAATGCAAACTCAGTCACCTCTGGACTGTACAACAAACCATCCTTTAAACAAGCCATGGCTATAGCAGAGGAAGTAAATCTAATCTGCAGAACAGCTTGACCAAGGTGAAATCTCAGCATCTCTTATTTGAAGGATCACAACTAACCAGGTGATGACAAAAGTCTTGACCTCGGAGAGGTAATACCGGACAATGCTGAGATGGGAAACCATAAATGGTCTATATTGGGCAGGCCCTTGTTCCTCCCTCCCCCAAAGAAAGATGCAGCAGTAGAGGGAAAAATTACAACTGCTATCAGGCCAGAAAAGCACAGTAATTTACACTTCCATCCTCAGCACGTTCTTCTGCATAAATCCCAAAACTGGTTGTTTACACTCTTAAATAGATTCAGATTATTTAGATGCCTGGCAGCCCAAGAAAAAACAATGACCAGCCACCTGAGATTTAATGAGCAAGGCAGATATTTTTATCCCAGCGCTACTCCTGGTCTCTGCTCAAATCTAGGATGATCTTGATTATTTATTCTATCTGCTCTAACCCACTGGATCTCAGCCAGATTCCTTGAGAGTTTCTGACTCTTCCCCCCAGACCCCCTCCGCTTCCTGCCTATATATAGCTTCTGTGTATATTTCTATCCCTTGACCACCAACCTCCCTTAACCAAGGAATCTCCTTTCTCCAATTTCCTGTGATTTTCTTTCAGTTGCCTTTGCTCTGTCTGGGCCTCCCAGTTCTTTGGAGTGACGTTCCCCAAAGTGGTACCCACTGGCTGGAATTATAGCTGGAGACTTCCCAGCCTCTCAGCTTCTATCTCAGAATCTTCCAACAACATTTCAAAGCAGTTCAGGAGGGGAAACTATTTTGCAAGGCAAGGTAGAGAGGACCCACTGGGGTGATCTCCATTCAGTTTCCCCTAGGAGGAGGCTTGGAGAAGAGCACCAAAAAAGACCACATCTGGTTAATATTTGGTTGGGAGATAACTGTGGTGTGCTAGAATTGTTGGCTGGACTGGGAGGTTGAGAAAAATATATTTTTTAAGAAAGCAGCAACATCAAATATTTTTCATCTTATTGCCAAGGAAAGCTAAAAATCACTAGGAATCCGCCATGGCTCAGGAGTTTAAAATACTCTGTCTTTAGGGATTACACTAATATTTTCTTGAACTTCTGGTTTAAAAAAGCAAAAACATGCTGGCCAATTTTAAAAGAGAGGTATTCCCGGCCCTGCAGAAGATTTTTGAGCCATAGGCAGCCACCATGTTGTAAACTGACCACCATTCCATGCTCCAGGCACTCCCCTGGGCTGCCCTCTTCCTCTGCCCACAAGAAGATTTTGCCTTCCAGGACCAAGTGCCTGGAATTAGGCTCCTCCAAACCACCACATGAGATATATACACAACATCCTCAACAATCATTAACTGCTTTTGTGCCATAATTGAATTCTTCCCACCCCCAAATTATGACAAATAGTACATTTAAAACTTGTGTCATTTAATTAAATGTCAAATAGTACATTTAAAACTTGTGTCATTTAAACCCCCAAATTATGACAAATAGTACATTTAAAACTCTGTGGTCAATACATATATCACTGCTTTTAAGCAAATTACAGTAAGGATTTTCAAACTGTGGCTCCTATTCCCATATGGGAGAGAGAAATTGGGAGCTAGCAATCCTCTTGATTGCAAACATCAAGGGTGTTTTGCATGCAGAGCAGGATCACTGCCAGATCCTGGGTCTGCCTGTCCAACCAAAGTGGGAGCAAGTTTTTACAGGACTCTAGTTTTGCCCACACTAAACCAGAGCCCTATAAAGTAAAGCAGGCTTGCTGTCAGTTACTTACTCCTGCTCTGCCTGGACAAGCTGATGTCGAAGTCAGAGTTTTCTACAGTTCAACCCTTGATCAAAAATGAAAATGGGCCAAGAAATTAAGAGAGGGTATCTCAACACAAAAACCCAGATTTCCGGGATGATGCCACATTAAACCAGTTTATTTCAGATTAATAAATGTTTTACTTTTCATAGTTTATTTCCAATAAAAAAGTTTAATGCTATCAAACTGCAAGGTTCTGTGTTTTATCTGGTATTTTCATTATTCAAAGAGATCTATTTCCCAATTTTACCTCCAAGGCCATCCTTAGTTTCCACAAATTAGAAGTTGGAAGGGGAAGGAGGGAACAGCAATGGGGAGTTTGAGAGATCCTGAGTTTTCAATTTTTTTTTTCAATTTTTCATTTTCAATTTCACCACCCTACTCTTAAACGTGCCAGGAGCAAGTCTACCTAACTTGTTTAATGCAACAGGAATAACTTGAGCCAGACTTCTCAGTTCCAAGCTTAAAAAAACAGAGTGATATTTTGGCACACTTTTCTGTCAGCAAATAGATTATTCCTCTTTCAAGCTGACAAAGTTTGGCTTTCAAGTTCAGGTTTCTTCAGCTGGTAGAAAAAGACTTTTATTCTCCTGAAAACCCAGTTACTTCCAATACTAACTAGTCGAGGCTTTTCAATTTCTCCCTTCTTGGGTAGGAATACCTTCCTTAATATCCTGGGGGAAACCGAGGGAGGATTTGCACCCACCCCAACCTTTTTTCGGAATTTAAGCCCCAAGACAGAGCGGAAGGAGCCGAGCGCAGGCAGCGGCATTTTCCAACGTTTTGGGCTTCCTGTGCGAAAGCTGTTTGTTGCAAAACCTGGACTGAAAGCTACATTGTTGGTCTGAAGAGGGAGGGGCGGGGGGCATTTCCTTTCGAATCACCCTTTCAAACCTCGGCAGTCCAAACCCATTTCCGGAGAAAGAGGCAAATCTCAACGGGAAGCTGCTCCCGAGCCGAGGAAGGCATTCCCCAGCGCGGCCGACTTTTTCCCGGCTCTTGCAGGAAAGCTGGCAGGGTCGCAACGGCGGGACGCGAAGCGCTGCCCCGGGCCTTCGCGGGGAAGCCCATCTCCCTGCCGATCCCGCCGAGCTTTCCGGAGCTGCGTGCAATCCGGGCCCGCGAAAGGCTCCAGCTTCTGAGCCTGCACAGAGTTCATCCGCATTTGTAGGGCTCGGCCGCTTCCTATTTGCTCCGGTAATAAGGAGGCCGGCCCCCGCCCGTCAAGCCTGGCCTTCGGCCCTCCCCCGCCCCGGCCGCAACGTGAGCCCCTCCAGCTTGGGGGGCACTCCTCCGGGGACCCCAGCGGCACCCGCTCTCCAAAGGGGGCGCCTGCTTCGGCCCCTCCCGCCGGCAATGATCAGCGCGCCCCCTTGCAGCCTGCGGGAGAAGAGGGAGGGAGGCGGCGGCCCGGCGGCCCCGCTGCCCGGGCGCTGCAGCCGCCGCCCAAGGCAGGCGCCGCCTGGAGAAGGGGAAGAGGTGGGCCCGCGCCCCCACGCACCGCGATGTTGCAGTGGATGGCCAGCGGCGGGGCCGGGCCAGGGGCGGCCGGCAGCGGCACGAAGTGGCAGAGCAGCTCGTCCAGCCTCCAGGAGACGACGCGGAAGCGCTCGTGGTCGCGGCCGAAGATGGACTCGAGCAGCCGCAGCTCGGCCTTCAGCCCCGAGACCGCCATCCTGGCCGCATCGCCGCGCCGCGCCAGGCCTCGCCGCCCCGGCCCCGGCCCCGGCCCGGCCCCGGC
>JANHZU010002323.1:32571-46521 GCA_032468055.1 Acrochordus granulatus | reverse complement strand
AAAAATCTTCTTTCAAAAGGCAATGGGACTTTTATTTTGGTTTTTCTGTCATGCAGATGTCTCGGAAGCTTTGAAGGAATTATGGAAGATTCTGTTCGGCAATCAAAGTGAAAACATGTCTTACGTGCCTAAAGGTGAGCTGTTAAGCCTGGGTGAGCTAAAACTGCCCATGTGAGAATACTGATTGGGAAGTGTTCAGGCTGAAATGCTAAAAAGTGCCTTTGAGTCATCTGGGCAAGATATCCGGGGGAAAAAGTAGAATCCTGAAATTGCATTGCTGATTCCATGTAGCTGACTCAGCTTTGCTGGATGTTTCTTTCTCTTTTTTTTTTGCCAGCCCGAGAGCTGCGGACTCTTCTGTACCAAAATAGAATAGCAGAGAGCTGGGAGCAAGGTTTAATTGGACTGCATAGAAAGAAGCAATGCTGATAAAATTCTCATATTTGCAGTAAAAAGTGCTGTTTGCAGCCTGGGCAAAAAATGAAATGTACATATAAATATGTGTATAGATGCATGGCTAGGGAAGGAAAAACAGAGAGAAAGGAAGAAGGAAAGAGAGTGGAATCTGCAATTAAATATTGTGTCATGGAGTATTTTTGATGCCCGCTGTAGCCTCCTTGCTCTTTTTCAAGTTTTTTTTCTCCCAAAGAGAACTTCTGCAAATTTTGCACTTTGCAGAAACTTACTTTTTTGGGAAATTTTCTGGAGCATCTGTTTTGAAAACATGATAACTAGACCCAGTGCTCTCTGGCCCCTTCAATGGGAAGCATTGCAATAAAAATATGTTAGAAGTAATCCTTGACTTGTAACCATTTGTTTAATGACCATCCAAAGTTACAGTGGCACTGAAAAAAATGACTTAAAGGACAACCCCTTTTAGACTGTTGCAGCATCTCCATGGTCACATTATCAAAATATGGGTGCTTGCCATGTATTTATGACAGTTGCAGCAACTCGAGGGTCATGTGGTCGCCATCTGCGACCTTCCTAGCCAACATCCAACCAGTAAAGTCAATGAGGGAAGCCAGATTTGCTTAACCACGTGATGCACTTAACAACTGCACTGATTCACTTCACAACCATGGCAAAAAAGGTTGCAAAACTGGGCATGACTTACTTAATAGCCGCCTTGTTTAGCAACAGAAATTCTGATCGTAAGCATACTATTTATTTATTAAATTTATATGCCACCGAACTCAGAAATGACTCTTGGAGTCTCACAATAAAAACATAAAATACAATAGATAAAACAATTAAAACCCGTAAAATTAAATAAAAATAAAGATTATGATAGTTATGAAGCAGTAAGCCTAGCACTTAGTCTTCTGTTTATTAGATAGTGCCCAGTCTAATAAACCTGGCAAGAAACTTTACCCTAGTGAAGGAACCATCAAGGAAGTCACTCAACCAAGATTGAGAGGAGAAGGTACGTCACATCAACCACCAGCAGACTTTCCTATGCAATGATGATGTCATCAAAGTGGTTAACAAAGTGACTGCTGAAAAGCAACCAAGAATACCACAACCTCAGCAGTTCTGCCCTGAAAATCTGTTCCTGTCTGAATAATACACCTCCCTTCAGGACATCCAATGGATGTTTATGAAGAATCTTTTGAAGGTTAACAGGTGCCTTCTGAAAGGTGGATAATCCTCCTCCAGATCCTCCTCCCATCTGCAAGCGCCCGTTTTCCTTGAGCTAAGCCCACCTCTGAATTGCAGGTCGCATTTGCTGCTTTGTCCTGAGCAACAAAGGTCTGAATCTGAGACCTTGAGTGATTTCAGCTGCACGTTTTTTTTTACCTCTGTGCTTTCAGGAAAGGTTTGGGAGAAATCACTTACCTGGACAGAGTTATGGTGCTTTTCAGTGCAGGCAGTCCTGAGTCCACCTTTCAAAATGTTCCCTGTGCATTAGAGAGTTGTACATGTTTTCAGGTCAGTTCCTTCCATTTTCCAGCACAGCTTAATAGGAAGGGAAAGAATGAAGATTAAGACATATAAAAGACACATGAAGAATGATGATTGTATTACATTTGATCTCCAACACCATCCTCCCCTCTTCACCCTGCCCAAATCAGGTCCAGATGGATTTTGTGGTTTTATTTTTGTAAGCTGCCCAGAGTCATGGAGAGTGAGTTGGGTAGCTATATCGATTTTCTTAATAAAAAACAAATAAATCTCTAAAGAAGCTTATCTATTCCCACAATAGTCTTGGGCAGAATTTACCAAAGTCATAATCCCTCTCTTGTCTCATTCTCCATTTGTTGGCTTTAAAATGGACACAGCCACTCTCTCTCTTGCAGAATTCCTGAAAATACAACATATACTATGAGGTTTTCCAAAAAATACCCCAAGCCCCAGCAGCAATGCATGTTCTCCATTCAGCTTACACCAGCCCCAATGTTAGTATTTATCCAGAGCATAATATGATTAATTTGCTGAGAGTGATTAATTCAGTTCAGTGATAGGGACCAGATTATTGAAGAATAATCAATATTCTCACCCCACTATTAACACATCTGAGGAACATGCTAATTATTTTATTTATTTATTACTGACAACTCCATGCTGCTCCACTCTGAACAGCTCTAATGGAACATTTGTACCTTCTTAGCTTTCCTTTCTCTTTGAAAAGCAAAAGACTCCTTTTTCCTTTTCATGCCATGGAAGACAAGGTGGCCTACAGGATTATAAACTCTTAAATTGCCCACATTGTGTTTTCCTTCCTGTCACAACTATTGCAGTTATATACCTTCCAGCTTTTCTAACGAAGACAGATTCTCTTGGTGTCCAAGATGTTGTAAGGCTTTTAGAATTAAACAAGTGTATTGCCCTGCATATTCCTTCCTTCCTTCCTTCCTTCCTTCTTTCCTTCCTTCCTCCCTTCCCTAATAGGAAATATTATCCCACTCCCTGCTTTTTTGCCTGCAGGCCTCTTAGATGATGTCACTACAAATTACTGCTTTCCATCCAGCACAAATGATAAGTCTAGGGCTTTTAAAGAGGCTTAATAAGAAAATAAGATTAAAAAGATCCAGGAAGCTACTTTCTTTGACTTAGAAGGAACAAATGTCCTAATGGGGAAAACAGAAGAATTTAAGCTTATAGAATATCTCCAGATAAGGAGGGTTTTCCTTTTAAAGGAGAAAAATGAACTCAGTGAAAGATCTTTTGGAAAACTCAGCTGCAAGAAAACAACCAAGCTCAGAGAGCACCAAGGACCTCACCGTGTGATCTACTTTTACAAAATTAAAGCCCAGTCTGTTAATTTTGGCATCCAGAAAAGCAACTAAGAATCAGCTTCCTTTTTTATGCCTTTATAACTCTTACCCTCCCTGAGTATGGTAATTGTCAGGGATAGACTAGGGGGGTTCAACTTCCTTTGGACTGGAAACTTAACCAATTTTAATTGTATTTGGTCTGTTGAAAGATAGTATAGAAGTAGAAATCAAGAGGAAGCACATTTGTTAAGCTTTTTCTCCAGAGAGCAAAAATGCACATTTACTTTTGCAATGCATTCACTTAAGCTAGAAATTCTGGGCTTTCTGTTCTCTGCAGACACAGTCGAAAACATCTCACTCATAACTCACATCCCCAGTCCCCAAACACAAGTGGAGCTCTGACATCTCCCAGCTTGGCTGAAACATCCACAGATAATGGCATGAATTTCGACAAATGAATATCCTGTTCTTTTACTAAGATCAAAGCTTCCCGTTAGTGCATTTCATAGTGAAATGCGGGGATTTTCTAATTAAAAACATCAGTATTGCTCAAGGTGATACAGTTGGGGAGTTTTTACTTATTTGATTTATATTCTGCCTTTCTTGTAGAACTCAGGGCAGTATCCATAATGTTCCCTCCTCGTATTTTACTCAGAGGACCAGCCTGTGAGGTGGAGCTGGGTGAGAGAGGGGGACTGCCTAAAGTCATCCAGCTGGCTTCCATGCCTAAGGGAGAACTAGAACTCCCAATCTCCTGATTTCTAATCAAGCAGCTTAACCACTACAGACAGTTCTTGACTTCCAACCATTCATTTAGCAACCATTCGAAGTTACAATAGAACTGAAAAAAGTGACTCACAACTAGTCCTTACACTTACAACTGTCGTAGCATCCCCATGGTAAGATGATCAAAATTTGGGTGCTTGGCAACCTAGCATTTATTTATAATGGTTGCAATAAAGTGATCACCATTTGCAATCACCCTAGCCAGCTTCCAACAAGCAAAGTCAACAGGGAAAGCTGGGTTTATTTAATGACTGCATGATTTACTTAACAACTGCAGTGATTCATTTAACAAACATGGCCAAAAAGCCAAGGATCTTAACCACTCAGCAACCACACCCCTCCATAAAATCAGGTGCAACTCACTTAAAACCATTTTGCTTGGCAACAGAAATTCTGCTCCCAAATGTGGTCATAAATTGAGGACTAACTGTACATCATATTAGTTCTCAGAGACTAGTATTAGTAAATTTACAAACTGCTCTGTTTGGAATACAATTATATCCTTCATACAAATAGACAGCCAGCATTACTTCATTTAGGGGGGTTCTACTTCATTCTATTTTTATTTTTTTATCAGCACACTTATTTGCCGCCAATCTCTTTGTGAGGGACACTCAGTGGCTTACAATTATTCAGTTATATACATACATTAAGCCTGTTGGTTGTCAGAGAGTTGTCCTAAAATCCTGCTCTGATGTTCAGCCCACCCATTGACCCCTCCCAATTTTAGCCAAGTCATGTTCATTACTTCTGTAGCCTTCTGAAAGAACAGAACAGAGCATGGCAGAGGTCCTTGGCTAAAATTAAAGCGTGACCTTGTAGTGTGAACACTGCTTTCAAATGCATTTTGCTGAAATCTTTGTATTTTACCCCCTGGAAGCTGTGCTCTCTGTGTTAAAAAGCCAGGGTAGTAAAAATCCGGCTGTGTTCTGCTTAATCAGTGAAGAATAAAAGGCTGGTACTAGGTTGAATTCTATGGGATTTTCCAAAGTGGATTCTGAGATTTCTCCAAGTAAAGTCCTCTATGGAAACAAGGCGGACCATCTCTGAAAACAAACATACAATGAGCTGTTAGAGGCTACTTAATTTTCACAAAGGATGGCTGTTCCATTTCAATGATGCATGAACTTATTAGGAATCTGTCACCATCAAGCAAAAAAATGAGGGGCTTGAGAATTGTGGGGATAATTTAAAAAAGAAGAGCAGCCATGCAGTTTGTTATTTCCAAACATGATCTGCCTAAGGCCAGGCAGGAATATCTACAGCCTAAATAACCTGATGCAGAAGAAGGGAAATAGGGCAGAATTAAAGGAAGAAATTAAAACTTCATTCCTCCTATGTAGATTTGTGCTGGGCATCACTAGAACCATCATCTCTTTTTTTCACTGCTTCTCAACTCTCAGTTATGCATCTGAGATTCCCACCATGTTTGCTTAGAGCCCATGAGACTCCTCTCTTCTTCTTCTTTTTTTAAAAATTAGCAATCAAAGCAGATATACAAGAAGGCTAACCAAGCACTGCCTTTCTTTCAAGGAATGCCCCGGGCCCCATATGAAATTGGTATTCAGGCAGAAAAAAATGGGTCCGACAGTTCCCCCACATTTTTACTTTCAACTTAGGTTCCTGGAGTTGTGACTTTTCTTTACAACTGACCAGCTTTTTGTCTGAAAAATGCAGCTCACTAAGCTCATTACTCACTAAGCTCTTCGATTTTTTAAAATGTTCAGCTTCCAGCTTAAAAACTGTTCCACAGCAAGAGGCGTGAACCCTGGTTATTTGGTTGGGAACCATAGTCTGTGAGTTGGCATATGGAGTTCACTCAGATAGACTTGCTGAAGTCATAAATGATGGTTTTGCAGATCAGAACTTAAGGCATCATGTGAATCCTGAGATTACTCTGAAGCTTAGTTTCCTCTGTGGCAAAATTAGGCTGGAGTTTCAGGACCTCGGACAGAGCATTCAAGAAGTAAGAGTTGTGAAATAATCACCAATCCTAGAAGCTGCTAGAATAAGCATTTTTTTAAATGCTCCTTATATTCATGAATTAAGTTACTGCTTCCACCTCACTGATACCATGGCTTGATGTCTTGTACACTGATTGGATTGCCTGGGGAAAAAAAGGACTGTCTAAGCTGTTTTATCCCCTTTACCAGAAAAGGACTTTCTAGAGAGGCCAAAAGTTGAGAAGTTGGGTTCTCCTCAATGGGAACTGGGCCATCAGCCATTCCATGAAGTTTCACCATCTCATAGCATTGCATAAGGTAAAACTAGTTTCGTCACCATTTCAGTTTCACTGCAGGTGAGCAAGGAATTGGTTCTCCAACCCTGCTGAAGTCAAGAGGGGAGATCTAGAGCTTCTTAGACCAGTGTAGAGTCCTCATGTGGAAGTTAGGGCTTCCACAGAGACATGAGCAACCACTAAGCAAACTGCAGTGACATCTTGCCATGAGAAGTTTCTTCCATTGTATATATGCATGAAGAAACTTCACAAATATCTTCAAAGAATGAGTCTTTTTACATCCCTCTCTAGCTAGAATATTAGGGCAGCACATCTGGAATGAATCAGATTTAGGGGCAGTTGCTTTACAAAAAGTGATTGCCACCATAACTTTGCCCTATGATCACTTAATCTTGATGGATCTATTTATAGTATACAGGAAAATCATCTCGGTTTTAGAAAGCACCACGACTGCTTAATAGCAATGCTTCTATTATGTGTTATGTTGGCTTTAAAATCTGATCAATAGCAAGGTTGTATCAAAGTAAGATGCCTGTTTCTGGGCAGAGTCCTGCTTCCCACTTTTAATCAACAGTCTCCTTATGAGACACTTCATCCAACTGACCTACATGGTTCTTCTTCTCAAATGCTGCATTATGCTTTCTTCACTGGTTATTTCTCTTTCTCCTATTTACTGTATAGGACCTGGATTTTGATAGTAGCTATCCAGTTGCCCAAATTCTCTTTTATTATGATGGCTTGATCAAGTGCCCTAGTAAACTAAGCCTCATATAATATACCAAGTCAAAAAAGAAAGAAAGAATAAAACATCAGAGGCTCTCACTTTTGTGAAGGTAACATATTTCCAAAGTTACAGAGACAGCTAATAGCAGAGACAGCTCTGCTTCCTTATCCTCGCTTCAACTTGAGCTGTGCAGAAGAAGGAACCCCCATCTCAGCTCTGGGCACTGAAATGTTCACACAGTATGTGTCTTTCCTGTTCCCTGGACCAGCCAGTTATCTCGTGGAAAGTCAAATTTCATGTGGCACCATAAGAATTAAAAGTTGGATCCTGGCTGCTGTGTGTAGAAAACTCTTGTATTTCTTATGTAACATGTATCCTGAAAGTGCAGAGGTGGGCAACATATGAAATATGTTTTAATAAGAAAATGGGAGCAATGCATCCTTCTAATAAGGTGGGATTCCCTTGTGGCTGTAGATACCACCAGAAGACTACAGTTCCCATTGCCCCAGACTATTTGCCATATCCACTGCTCTTATGGGAATTGCAGGATCTGTAGGGTGCTGTGTCCTTGCTTTCCAGGCCATAGAAGGCCCCATATCTCGCCCCCTCCCACTGAGTGCAGGATTTGACTGCAGTGCCAAATCCTGTGCATTGGAAATGGGCTGAGATCCAGAGTGCACTAAGCAAAAACCTTCTGCTGAACTAGTTATAGGCAAGAGTCCAAGGAGGGATCCAGATCTAGACCAAGAGAGAAGGCTGCCATGGCACAGGCTGGATCTGCAGCAAGAAGCATCACCTTAAAGGAGATGGAGAGGAAACACTTCACTGCATTTGGTGGAGTCTCTCCTGCAGGGACTACAACACTAAGAACATTTAAGATGCTCCTGAAGAACTTTGGAAGGTGTAGACCAAGGAATATCGGGTGGGGGACAATCAGGAGGCCTAGTTTTGGCAGGAGAGACTAAACCTGGAATCTTCTCCTGAAAAGCAAGTTGTTTACTGAAATAACCTACGTGCCACCTTTTGTATTATCCTGGACTCTGTTCCATTTATAGATTCTATGGATAGACAATTGGCAGAACTCTGCCTTTGCCACTGGGACGGGTGCTTTTCCGATGAACTTCTTTCTCAGGCTTTGCTCATCCAGCAGCTGCCCTGCCATCCTTCCTCCCCACATCGAAATTGCAAAATCTATATTACATCTCTAGTGCAGCCACATTTAGAAGTCAGCCCTTTACGTGCTTTCGAGTGCCTGGGAAATTTTGCAGGCTCAGGCAAATGCACCCTAAAGGGACTTCCTTTGATCCTGAAGACTGGTGTTTCTTCCCCATTGCCTGTCTTTAAACAGCTGCAAAGAGGGAGGGGCCCCCAGAGAAATCACCGCCCCTCCTTGGAAGACCTGCAGGGTCCTACACAGACTCCCTTTGCAGCTCCAAACTGTTTCCACTTCAATTTTTTACGCTTGTCCTTACAACTCCATCTCTTCTTCACACAACGGCAGTGTTTTGGAGCAACAGTATTTTAACTCTGGGGGGAGGGTGGGGTTTGTCAACTGCCATGAGGAATACAAAGCATTTTTTTTTCTTTGCTGTGCTTTCTTTTTCTATTAACGGTGAGTAATTTTTCTCTTTCTGTACTGTTTTTAAAAGAAGCTTTGCAGCTTGGAAGCAGCGGCACTTTTAGCCATTTCTTGAGAAAAGCATATCATCATCATCATCATTGAAAAAGGTGTCTTCTTTGCTAGGAAGATTGTTCCTTGAAAAAGGGAGGGGGTGTTAAGATATGAAAGTTGAAGGAAGTCTACATTGTATGGTTTCAGCAAGATCAGTGTGCTATCACTCTTTAACCAACTTGGTTTTGGTGCAGATGTTTTCACCGATCATGGATAGCAAAGAATATATTCAGAACAGAATGCTCAATTTTCATCCATTTTTCAATTTACTGGAACAAAATTCTGGTTGCCTTTTACATGGAGTTTCCACTGATGTTTTAAAAAGTGGTTAAAAAGGTGTACATGCACATGAAGAGTTGTCAATGCATAAATAGTCTTCCTGTGCTATGTCTCCTGCGGATACTATCGTAGAGACCGCTTAGCATGGCATTCGACTGGTAGTGCGTTGGGCAAATAAAGACTGATTAACTGAATAACATGATTTCACAACCATATCTGAAATAATTCCAAATAGGATGAAATGTAAGGGTTCTTCGTTAACTCCACCGTGGATTTTTCTCTGTTCTTCCTAATAATATTTTCTACTATTGTTAATCCATTTTCCAAGATACGCTACATTTCTTAAATCTACCCTTGTCATTTTTTTTATGTCCACCAGAAACTTTTATCAAGGAGTGGGTGGAAGAAACAAGGAGGAGGCCAAACTAAAAATGGGGCACCTGACTTTGGACTTAAAGTTTTTCTTCTCTCTCTCCCCCCCTCTTTGGTTATGTTAAAGCAGGATTTCTCAGGTTAGATTTCCCCCCAAAAAAAGAAGCCATTAGAACTTACATGTCTCAAATGCTGCATTTTTGCTCTACATCTAGAGTGCACTAGAGTGTAGAATTTGTTTCAGTGTCAGAAGTAAGTGACATATTACAGAGGATTTTGAGAAGTAAGAACTGTGGCATTTTTACATTTTAAATTTCATTCCTTTTACTTGGTGAGGTTACAAAAACTGAAATTATAGACAGGCTACTGGGATGGAGTGGGAATGGAAAGGGTAATTGTTAATATGGTGATTCTTCAGGACAAAAATCCAAAATCTCTAAATAGACAATGTTTTTATTAGCAGTTAAATGCCTCAAAAGAGTGTGCATGATGGCTCCAAAACTGTTCTCAGATTGAAGTTACTTAGAAGGGGGGAAAATTAGGCAATTAGAAAGCATCTAGAATGTCCAAAATTAGACTGAATGTTTCATTCCACAGTTTTGCAACTGAAAGAAAGTTTCAGGATAGAATTGTGGATAGAATGCAGAATTGGTGCAAAGCATTTGCACCACCTGGTGAACTTCTATGGCAGAGATATCATGTCAATATAAAGCAGCCTTCCCCTGCTGGGCGGCTTCCAGATATATTTGGATTTCAGCTCTCATCATTTCCAGCTGACATGGCAATTGCTGCCTGGGGATAATGGGACTTGTATTCCAAGCCCATTCCAAGGCTTTCAGCTTGAGTAAGAGTGATGCAGCCCATCTGATGATCTGCAGGAATCTGGCATTAACCAGTTTTTGGAGACGAAAGAAGAACGTGTTACATTTAGTGGAGTGATATTGCAGGGCTCTGCAATTTTGTTTGCCAGCTTCCCTGCAAAGAAATCAATCCTTTTCTAAAGCGATGCTAGTTTTAAAGTGCTTTCTCTGATGCATGACTTTTCCTTTGAATTATTAGATAAGCACATTGGCTGTGGAACTGCTGCAGAAAATAAACCAGCTGTTGGCGTCATAGCGCATAAGTTGCCCATGTCAGTTAGCTGATGGTTTACTAAATCACTTGTAATTGGATTCCTCTCCTTCCACTCCTCCTTTTTTTTAACCAGCCACTTGGGGTCACCAAGGACTTCACAGATAGCATGTGATCTTGGTTAAATGTAAAATAATTTAATGGAGAGAAGGGGGAGAAAGTAGCGTTTAGGAACAACATGTAAAAAGGATGAAAGAATGATCAACCTGACTGTTTTAACATATGATATGCTCAGTATTTAATTTAGTCAAGATCAATGATTCTTAAAAAATGGTAAAGGATGAGTTTTTGGACACATAGAGCGACCTGTTTTCTGCCCATACATACAGTAAGCCTACAAATCTATTTATGCAGACCGTCTGCTGACATCTAGTGGATCTCAGCCACAAAATAAGGACAAAGTTGCCCCAGAAGCTAGAATAGGATGGGACCCATTTAGAGTCTGAGCTCATCACCATATTTGGAGCAAGGTTAAGTGGGCAGAGGATATACTTTAAATAGAGAAGAGGAGGGTAACACAAGTGTTCTCCAGATCTCCAAGCCAGCTTTCCAAACTGACTTTTCCCATGCCCACCCAGATCTTCTTAGGTATACTTCTAATACAAGCAATTGTTTTCCCTCGCTCTATTAACCCCAATGAGCTGAGGTCATATGATGTATGGAGACATTTGTCATGGATATAAGCCAGAATGGCTGAGGCACTCAACAGGTCAATGCAAAACTGAACACACACACATATTATGGCTAATTGAGTTGCATAGTTCTGGATGCAACCTGAAAAGAAAATAATAGTACCAATAGAAGAGAATCTTTGTAGCTCAAGGTTGAACTGTGGAGTCCTTGGCGCTCTCTGAGCTTGGTTGTTTTCTTGCAGACATTTCATTACCAAAACCAGGTAACATCATCGGTGATAGAAAGGAAACCTCACTCCAAGAAAATGATATCCTACAGATGTTGTGGGACACATTTCTAGGAACAAGGAGAAGCAAGAGAGAAAAGTTAAGAGAAATTCAGGAAATAGCCACATTATCATCATCCATGGTCAACAAATAATTGGCCAACTTTCTGTAGGTTTATCATAAATTGAAGGTTATCTTATTTCCCCAGATTGGAATGAAAGGGTTATTAAGGAAAGGATTCTCCCTCCATTCTGTGACCCAATTCTTTCTTTCCTGCTTTACAGGAAGTGAGTCAGCTGATGCTGAAGAGAAGTTAATGAACCATCTCCTCAACGTTTCACGCTACAACAATTTAATTCGCCCAGCCTTCAACTCTTCACAGTTAGTTGTGATAGAATTGGAGGTTATCCTGGCCCAGCTTATCAATGTGGTGAGTGTGGAGAACTCTTTCTGCTTTCCAACTATAAGTAACAGTATTACGAGTTTATTATAGTCATAGAGGGGTAGGTGTGTGTGTGTGTACACACAAAATTTTTCCATCATTATTCATAAATATATCAATAACAAAAGGTTCAATTTCAAGGAATTGAAGGAATAAAAATTAAAGGACGTGATGTGTCAATAAAATGATCACTTCAGCCTCCCTCTCCATGTACCACTATTTATTTGCTGTGCAACTTTTAAATTCCAGGATAGATTAACTGGAAATGCATCTTATAGTTTTGCATATATAAATATAGGTGTAAAGGAACACCAGACCTTTAGTAAGAAGCTCTGTGGTGTGTGTATACATGCTGGGGTGGTGGCGGTGGTGGTGGTAAAATGGGAAACTGCATGTTTTGGATTACTGGATAATCCAGAACTGTAAATCTATAACTCTAAGTCTAGAAGAGTATTTCTCAACCTCAGCAACTTTAAGATGTATAGATGGGGGATTCTGGGAGTTGAAGTCCACACATCTTAAAGTTGATCTAGAATAACTCTATCTTCCAGCATAGGATAATATATATTTTTTAATTTATGTTTGCATTTCCTGCCATGGTCTACCAAACCCCCTGGAATTAAGCTTCTATTTTCAGAGTCCAGGATGATAGTGTGATCTCTCTCTTTCCTTCTTCAGAACGAACGGGAACAGATAATGACCACCAATGTCTGGCTTACCCAGGTAACTGCACACCTTTTGGCTGCAATTCATGTCTTTGGGAGTGATCTTTCATGGAAGTGACTGCACCTACTATATACTTCCATGAACTCCTATATCTGAAATTGCACTCCAAAGAGTCTCAATGAATCCCACAGACCTTTCAAGATTTACCAGGAAGCTGGTGTAGTGGTGGGTAGTTTCCCCCTGTTCTTACAGATTCCCAGCCAGCTGAGAATTCTGGGTGAGGGAGTCCTATAGAGCCTGAATTATATATGGTTCTGCTACACCACATATAATTTATTTTTAATTCAATAGCGAGCTTTTGCCAAACATAACATTACATTTTATACTGTAGGTATGATTAAAACAAACTACCATCACCACCACCATCACCAAAACGCTCAGCCCAAAAGTGTTAGCAATTTGTACATCCACCAGCAAGCTTGAAAGTCTGTGTGAAGACTATCACAAGAGCTGCAGTTGTCTAGAAAGAATGCACTGATGGCACCATTTGAAACTGACAGTTTAACGGAAGGCCTCAGCTTTTGTGAGCTGTAGCTCACTTCGTGCATGAAATAGCCGAAGTGATATGTGATTTAACGACAATAGGGTGAGGCACTTAACCCCCTTGTTAAATCCCACATCAGTCATGCTCCATGCGTTTGAGAAAGGGGGCTGCAGCTCACAAAAACTGACGTCTTCCATGAAGTTGTTAGAAGGTACTACCTGACCCTTTCTGAATTTTAGGCAAAGCAGGAACAGTAACCAAATGTTGTTATATGCTGTTTTTAAGGAATGGACTGATTATCGCTTAGCCTGGGAACCATCAGAATACGAAGGCATAAATAAACTCAGGATACCATCTAAGAAAGTCTGGCTCCCGGACATTGTATTGTACAATAAGTAAGTTGGTCTCTTTTCATAAGATTGTGCATGAAGTGTCTTTCCTGCCTGATAGCCAATAGTAGGGTGAGATTTATTTATTTTTAAATGTTGTTTGAAATCATTGTTCATGTGAATTATTCTTAGGACCAAATTAGATATTCTTTGCATCTTAAGACAATATCCTTTGCTGTTCTGAAGGTTGCAGAACTGTTGGTCTGGGAGAAAGTGTTCAGACCTAAATTGTTGTAGCGTACTTAATTATAAATGGATGCTTCCCCCAGGATGGCATTCATAGCATTAAAAGGTTAACACCACACCATAAAATCAGGTTGAAACCCATGATGTATTTTGTGGTATTGAATCGATATGGATGGTGGCAGCCCATAAAGTAAAGTAAAGGTGTCCCCTGCCAGTCATGACCAACTCTAGAGTGCGGTGCTCATCTTGAACTCAGGCCGCTGCCCTTCCAGTCATCAGTCTGAGTGTCTCAACCACTCGCACCACTGCACCACTCTTGGAAGCCCATTGTTGTTGTTCAGTCGCGCAGTCGTGTCCAACTCTTCGCGACCCCATGGACTGCATTACGCCAGGCCCCCCTGTC
>JANHZU010002322.1:110633-160585 GCA_032468055.1 Acrochordus granulatus | reverse complement strand
AGAAAGTGAAGAGGAACTAAAGAGCCTCTTGATGAGGGTGAAAGAGGAGAGTGCAAAAGCTGGCTTGAAATTCAACATTAAAAAAATTAAGGAGACAAACCTGTCAATCCTAAAGGAAATCAATCCTGATTGTTCATTGGAAGGACAGATACTGAAGCTGAAGCTCAAATACCATGGCCATCTGATGCAAAGAGAGGACTCATTGGAGAAGAATGTGATACTGGGAAATATTGAAAGCAAAATAAGAAGGGGACAGCAGATGATGAGATGGTTAGATGGTATCATGGATGCAATGAATGTGGATTTGGATGGAGTCTGGGAGGCAGAGCAAGACAGGTTGGCCTGATGTGCTGAGGTCCATGGGGTTGCAAAGAGTCGGACATGACTGAGTGATCAATAACAACGTGTGTGTGTGTGTATTCCATAATATAGATATTTGAGTGCATCTCTAAATTGGTCTAGGCTACATTAAAAATATGGTGAAGAAATAATAAATCATCAGCTATAATAAAAATGTTGCAATGAAAAAATAGTTGACAGTTTTGCTGATGTTGATGAGACAAAACAAGACTTAGCTTGCTCCTCTAGATTATCTATCTTTTTCACCTATCATTACATTTTTAAAAAAGTATCAACTTACTATATTTTGAAAACAGTTGCAATACTATTCACAATTAAAAAGGATATGCAAAATGGAGCATCAATTTTGTCATGAAATTAATCTTCAAGAAAACACTACACTGTAAGTAGAAGACTAGCCTGTTCCACTGTTCTCCCTTGTAATAAAACTCTACATAGAAATGTATAATCAAGAACAAAAATAGATTGAAAATGTATCTCATTCAATATCTATGCAATGTATTTTCCCCAGATTTTCAAATTTATTCTCACTGATAAAGTTCCTTGAATTAATCATATTTTCTTTCATATGTCTGATGGAGTTTTAGCAAGGATCAATAGGAGACAGAACAAAATGTTACATTATTCATTGCTCCTGTTTGTTGCTTTTGTTAGTTATCTATGGTGTTCACCACACTATCCTAAGCCCCTCTCTCCTCTTTTCCAGTCCCCTAAACTCAGCATTCCATCACTGAGGATGACCTGTGCATGATGTTTCTTCTAATTTTTTTTCTACTTCCACCTATCTTAGCGAATTCCTCTGTACTGTTCTAAATATTTCTGCTTAGAATCCAAAAAAAGAATCCTCATACGACACACTGGAAATAAAGGGAATGATTAAATGACATTAAATGTCATTTAATAGTTGTCTAGATTGCATTACTGTAATCCAGATATAATAGTCCTATTCATGCCTTCTCCAAAACTGAGTGAGGGAAAAATACACAAACTCATATGATGAAAACTGATCAAAAGTTCAAATGAAACACAGATAATTTAAAATTTAGATAGGTGAAAAGTATCACTGTTGTCTGAAAAAAATGTTTGAAAGATCACAGGAATATAAAAAAAATGTCACAAAGTCTAATTAGAGAATGCACAAGGAAATGATGAAAAAATGTTGCATTTGCTAACATAATCCATAAACTACAATTTATTGCTCCAGTCTATTGATACCATTCTCTGACATGCTTTTTCATTGATTCATCTTAATAGTGAAATTGCTCTATTATTTTTAGTGGGAAAATATTGATTATATTTCTGAATATGATCATACCATTCATTTATTTTAAAATATTGCTTAAATAATTTTGGCTGTAAATAACATAAACATTGACAATGCAACAATAAGGTAACAATAAGGTAATAATTTAATCAGGGAAGAGCAGAAAAATAAGCTTTTCATCATGTGTAATATGTCTGATTCAGTTTAATATAATAGCAACACTAGGCATTTTTCATATACCTTAGATCTACCTTCAGTTTCTTCAGTATCTTAAATTCTTACCAAATATAGGGTTTTATTCAACTACTATTTAATATGACTGAGTGTCTAATGATACAGATACCCTATATAGAGGGGGGAAGATAAAGTGAAACTAACATTCTGTCTTCATGGATCTATGAAATATATTCCAGTTTAATATCAGAACAGTAAAATATTCAGTGCAGTCTTGCTTGAAATAGTGAAAACAGAGTAGTGGCCCAATTTCCAGAACATTTTATTCTTATTGCACCAGGGTCTGCCTCTGTGTTTGAGTTTTTTTTTCCTTTTGCTTTCTTCTGGGTACTTTATTATTATTTTTAAATTCATTTTGAAGAGGTTTTCCATGATTGTTGAGAAGTAGCAGAAATTTCTTCTGCTACACAGTATATAAATCATAACCTTCCTTTGAGAGAAAATATCTAATAATACAGCCTTTTTATATATGAGGGGCTTTTCAGGGAGCCTTCAACTCTCAGAATTCTTTGGTCAATATAGCCAGTGCTGAAATTTCTGGGAATTGAAGACCTCATACTTGAAGAATGCCCAGGCTTAGAAATGATGGGCTTCCCTTGGACTTTAATTGGAGTGTGGGAAGCCATGGAATCTAAGAACTATGAATTGAAGATTGTATAATAAGAAACAGGATGCTGACAGAAATATTACTTGGCCATCTGATAACTAAAGTCAGCACATGAACCCCATACCTCATCCACAAGATCTATTTTCCTTCAGGGAAAGAAAGATAAAGGTAATTCCTGTTCCATCAAACTGATCAAGAATGGTCAAAAATATATGAAAGAGGTTTCAACACAACACTAATCTCATATTTAATTTGGCAGGATTTAAATACAAGTGAAACTAAATTTTTGATCTCTTGCCCATCTCTCTTCTAAACAAACTAGATGAAAATAGCCTGCTGCCACCCCAGGGTGTGATGATACTGAGAGATACTGACATTCATAGTATAGTGGAAGCCCCTAAAAATTCTGGCCTGGAGCCTAATGAGACGTCTTAACTCCTTCCAAGGTCTCTTTTCCTTTTTTGTGAACCTCAGCAATTTAGTACATGTTACAACTGATACAGTTAATGATGTATGCATGAAGGAAACAATACATCAGTTAAGCAAGGTAGTTTATTCTATGATTACACTAATCATTCCATTAATATATCAAGTTATTCCTGGTTGTTTCAGTTGTTTTCTTCAGTCCAAAGAACAATGAATTTCCCCTTTGAATGAATCATGGACTAAAAAATGAGAAGTTAATGATCTTAAATCAGATTTGTAAGGTACCATTGAATGTGTTCTTAGAGCTGTCTTCACTTGAAAAACAGAATGGAATATGCAATCGCTTAATGACAGATATTATAAAGACTCTGGAATTAGATCTCCGCAGTAATATTCCTAACATTTTCATCTAGCAAAATAAGACTTTCCACTTCCCAAACTTCCAGTTTAATTGTTTGTTTGCTTAACTTCTATTGCTGCCAATCTTGCATTCCACCTTCCAGTTTCATCTTCTTCAGCTCAGTCTAGTCCTACACATTCCCTCCAGGGTAAAATGACCACCTAGAGCCCCACATATTCTCTAATAGAAAATATTGTGGATATAAAATAGACCAGTGTTTCACACACACAAACATACAACAATAACATTTTCTTCTTTGCCACCATATAAGCTTTTGCTATCATAGCACCTGAGCAGTGGGTAAGCCATGTGCCAGATCATTCTCAAAGCGAGTAGATAGCTAAAAGCATTATCCCATTTCCACATCCTTTGACACATCTATTAGATGTGTTTCACATTTTTATGAAATTTTCAGAAGTGTGAAAGGATGAATATTTATGATACCAAGTACTCATGTATTTCTTTTTTCTTTTTTACAAAAACTGATTAAAAACCTTTCAACAGGGACTCCTTTAGCTGTGGGGATGGAGAGGGGAAAAGAACATGTGAGCTTAGAAGTGTCTGTCTATCAAATGTGCCCATCACTGCAGAATACCATCTCTCTTTCTGTCTCTGAGAATTAATATGCTTAATATTAATCAATATTAATATCATTTTGATGTTTCCAGTATGTCCTGATGTAATATTTTTACTAAAATATTATAGGAACCAAGATATACTAGTGATAATTGTGTTGGGCCAGGTAGACTGAAGTTCAAGACCCCACTTGACCATAGAATTTACTGAATGATTTTGAACCTATTATGCCTAACATAGGCTTACAGCTTTGTTGCTGTGGAAATACGTTGAGAGCTTTTTTTTAAAAAAAGGATATTACTACAAATAACAGTAACAATGATAATATCTTTACTACAATTCCTGATTGTCTACTATGCTGCTCAGTAAACTGAAGAAGAAACTACAGAAGCTAATTCTGTGGAGTCCTTGGTGTTCTCTATGCTTGGTTGTTTGTTTGCAGACATTTCATTACCTGTCTAGGTAACATCATCAGTGAGTGTGGGGTTTGCTTCTTGTTTATAAAGAGTAGCTTGCCCTGCCAGAAGTGGTGGGATGTGGTTTTTCTCTGTGGTAGTTCCTTGATTAGTTAATTCCTTGATTGGGATATTGTTGTCTGCTAAAACTATGCAGAATACCTAATTTTCCTCCCTCCTATTTTTACATTCACCTGTATGCTATATATCAGATACCTTATTTCATTTTCTTCCTACCCTGACAACAATTTTCATTGTTATTTCTGTATCTTTTCAGGCTCTATAATACATCCTCTTGGTGGTTCCTCCTTTTATTCTTATTGGTTTGTAATGTGAGATTATCTGATAAATATTGACTAGTTTCCTGCACTCGGGCAAGAAAAACCAGTTGCACATGTATAGGATAGGCAGCATTTGGCTCAAAAGTAGTCCCTGTGAGAGGGATATAGAAGTTCTGGTAGACCACTGCTTAAGTGTGAATCAGCACAGGGGCTGCAGCTGCCAAAAAATCAATGCAGTCCTAGGCTGCAGCAACAGAGGGATGGCATCAGCATCAAGGGAAGTGATAGTACTGCTCTATACTGCAATATATATATTGCAGTATATATATATATATATATTGAGGTCCTAGAAAGAATGTGGAGAATAGCAACAAGGATGATAAGAGGTCTGGAGATTTAATTGCATGATGAATGGTGAAGGGAACTAGGTATGTTTAGCCTAACAAAGAGAAGGCAATCTTGCAGTGCTTAAAGGGCTGTCGCAGGAAGAGGGTGTCAGTTTATTCTCTGTAGCATCTGAGGGCACGATAAGAAGCAGTGGGTGGAAACTCATCAGAGGGAGCTCCAGCCTGGAAATAAGGAGGAATTTCCTGACAGTGAGAATGAATAATTAATTGAACAGCTTGCCTCCAGGAGTTGTGGGTGCTTCATCTTTGGAGGGTTTCAAGAAAAGCTCGGACAACCATTTGTCTAGGATGATATAGGATTCCTACCTTTGGCAGGGATTTGGACTCGAATACTTCCAAAGAACCACCCATCCCTATGATTTTAGTTCAGGACCACTCAATATGCTTTTGAACGAATGGGGCTTTGCGCTTTTCTCTCATGCAGCTTATCTAGGTGATTCACCATGTTCATTTTCTCCAGTATTTAAATCCCGCTTTCTGTACCCCCAAATGGCAATATACTCTAGGAAGAAAGGAGAATAGTTTTCAATGATGTGACTGTTATGGAAATACCTTAAAGCAGAGTGAATTTCTTCAGGACTGGACTCATATCGTTTTTAAAAAAGATTTTTTTCTGGAATGCTGCCTAGCTATATCTTTATGTAACACTCATTATCAAGGAAGTTAGTATCTTGAACTGAAGTTTAAATCTGTCACTTCCAGCATTAATCTTTTTATAGACTGAGAGTCCAAAACAGTAACAAAAAGAGGATAATTCACTTGTTCTTACCCTTAAAATAGCAGCCTACCTCTGCATGGATTGCCCTCTATTTTGCCCTTGAAATGACATTATTGGCCTAGTTTTCTCTGGAATACCATGGATAGATCAAGTCTACCACAATTTAGGGAAAAAAAGTGAATTGGAATACAACATCTCATTTTCTGTATGAATTTTTTTAAAATAAGAAACATTCATTTATGCATGTCCATTAGCAAGCCTAAATTCTGTAGTCCTGATACATACATTCTTCCTTTATTTACTGTTTGGAGTTGAAAATAACTTACAGAGAGTTACAAAACTACCAGTAGTGCTCAGGTTTTCACAAACCTCTGAAAATATTGGAGAAAATAAAAAGTTCAATTTAATATGAGGCAAAGCACTAAGTGTCTTAGTTTAAGGAGACCTGCCATTTCTAGTGTACACAAGATTTAGCAAATCCTGGATGTGTGCGTGAGAATGTTATTTTGAGTATATAATTTGCATGTTTATGAGAACTTGTCCTTAGAATTGCACACTACTCCTCACTAGGGGTTAAGAATTAATTTTTAACCTAGCTCTTGGTAAGCAATCTTAAAGGCTTCTTTCTCAGCATGGAGTTTATCTGGCTTACCAGATGAGTAAAGCTTGGATCTTAAATTTGTGTCACAGATTTAGCCAAAGGCTTAATTTGGACTTCCTATGAATACTTTTTTGTGTGTGTTTGATCTCAAAGGAGTTTTGCCAAATGTTTTAGACATAGCTGTTTTTTTTCTCAAGGGTAGGAAATGTGAGAGGATGGAGTGCTGTTTAAAAAAGCCAAATTAAAACTAGAAAATACTGCCTTTTTTCACAAGGCTCAGTTTCACACAAAACCTTCTGCCTATATTTCCACTGTTCCGTGAAAGATGATATTAATCATTAATTTTAAAGATTTCATATGTAAATGACAGATCTCATGGTACAGATTCAGACTTTAGTCCAGTTGTAAATCTTGTGGAAAAGATGTCCACAATATGCAACATTTCCAATAATTCTTCTTACCAAAGTCTATGTGTTCCCTCTAATCAGATGTGTATGGCACAAAAAATCTTTACTAAACATGAAATGAATACACTTCAAAACTTAAGATCAAGTAATATAACTTTCAGAGGCGGTATAAAAATATTTAATTTTGACAGCTGACCAATACCTGGAGAAATGGAAGGACCACTTTGTCACACATATATGAAAAAGAGTCAGATTTATTATTAGATAAATAATAATATTCTGTCTGTAGAATGTCGCTTAAGTTCTGCCTTAGTTTATAGCCCCAATGTTCACATTAAATAGCATGCTTTCCTACTCCAGGCGGATTGGTCAAAGGGTTAAAAATGGCTAAACTGAGCACAGATGCTTTCACAAAAGTAAGATGTGTTTTCATGTTCAAAGTGATATAGGGGCCCAGCTCTTGAGAAGAGTTTTGAAAAGGCCAGCCAAAGAGTGTACAAGTGATTCTCCACACACATGGAAGCTGAATTATGCAGGTCTTGTCAACAATTCCCTTCAAAAGAGTAGAACTGGTAAAAAGAAAGAAAGAAGGGTAAAAATGTATGTATCCATCCTCTTAGAAAAAGGAGAATAGATGCTTTTTATCCAATGCCCCAGAACTGCTTGTTGGGATCAGAACATTTGCACTCCCTTGTCAAAACTAAGACAAAAGGCATTTTGACTGAGAGGATAAACAGATGCAAATATCTAAATGGCTGCTGTTGGCATGGATCCAAGGGTTGGGGTTATTCTTCACAAAGGTTGAGCTGATTAGGCAACTAAAATAACAGCTCTTTTTTATATAAAAAGTTTCTGTTCTTTTTCCCCCCTTCTTTTTCTCCTTTCTGGCAGCTCTGGCCATACTACTTCCCTTTGCATATCTGAACATTGAGCACACAAGGCATCTTTAAAACATAAAGTAAATAAAATGTCTTTCTTTCTGTGAAGATCAGATGAGATTAGCCTGAAACTAAACATGTCAGATATATGGCTTCCCGCCACCTGCTATACATACCACAACAGTGGCCCAAAAGCAGAACAGGAATTAAAAGACAACAAAACACAAAACAACATCCACGTGGTCTGGTGTTACTGATGGCATCTTTGTGATAGGCTAATGGTTCACAAAAGTGCGAGGTGGCCCTGCTTGGAAAGGCAGAGAGAGTTGCTTCGGAAAAATTTCCTTTCCCAGATTTCCTTCTCCCCGGATTGGATTGAAGGCAGAAGTAGATCTTTTCTCCTTATATGTATATGGTACAACATCAGAAGCTGTAAGACCTTTTTGATATGGATTACCAGAAAATGGTATCATTGGAGCACTTTCAGTACTTCAGGGTACTTGTGAAGTACGCGGCATAATTACCAAAAAATAAAAACGACTTCAGTGCTTTCTAATGCTGCTAATTTCTAAGCAATCTCTTCTCTGTGATTTTCTCCCTTCTGACCAGGCTGTCATTGTTAGTTGTATTACTATTTGAAGAATGCTGCAATTGGATGAAGCCATATTGGTGCAGAAGATATCTGTGTAGAAAGAACCCCATGGTATATGATTTTAAAAAAAATTGTTAATCGTATTATTTTTTTTAAAAAAAGAATGCACCAGAAGTAGCCAAAGTATGCAACTGAATTATAGCAAAAAATTAATCCTGCACTAGCACATTCCTAAGATTTTGCTTTCAACTGAATTGTGAACCACACATTTCACTGCTAGCATTTCATTTTAAAAATCTGTCTATAGCCAATTAACCATGTGGAATAAACATTTTTAACATTGGCTATTGATTATTGTTTTAATGCTGTTAAATGTCTTAATGCTTTTTAAAACTATTTAGGGGAAATATTTCAAATTTCAAAGGGGTGTGAAAGAGAAAAAAAATGAATTTTTAAAAAATTGAGGTAGTAAATACATTCTGTAATCTCATTTTTGTTTGGAGATATGAAAAAAATCAGTGTGATTATAAATTAGTATTCAAACACAATAACAAAAATGAATTAGATCAATAACTAATTCAAATTCAAACATTAAAACTGGTACAAAGAAGAAAATAAAATACTGATGTTAAAGAAAGGACTGATCGTAGCCCAGTCTGATGTCTTATTCTTGTATCTGTTAAAGATTCTTTATTATTAAAGAATAATAAGGTTTATTAGAACTTCCTCTCAAATAAACCTATTTAGAACTTCAAACCTGATCCATGCCATCTTCTATATGCAGATTGTTAGTGCATTAATCGGCAGTTGAAACAAGAGCAAAAATTAATGTTTGAAAACACATACTTAAATGCAATTTCTTTCTTTCCTTCATGGCACAAAGCTAGAAAACAGCTGATGGATGGTGAAACTTACTCTTGTTCAAAATATTGCTCTGATCTACTACTTCTTTACCTTAGTAGTATTATGTTGCTTTCCTCTATTATAGTAGCCCTTGTGATAATATCCATTTCTGAATTTCTAAAAAATTTAAAAACATTCAAAAAGAAGACTGTCAGAAATGGAACAGTTCCAACTTTTGTGAAAAGAATTTTGCCTCAGTTTGAAATGTATCTGAAACATTTTTTTTGCCTTATGCCTGAATCACATATACAAAGAGCCTTCCAATATTTTTCATACCTTCGCTCAAAGAACAAATATTTTTGAAATTAGAAATTGTCTATCCAGTTTCCTTCTTCAATATCCATGACAAGCGGTAGGTTTGACAAATAAATACAAATGATAAATTGCTTGTGCAAGCTCAGGACTGCACAGTCGTAATTAGCAAACTAAGTATATATTTCATTTCAATTATTTTTGGAGAGCAGCCATTCTAGCAGGGAGGAATTAGTGTGGACTCACTGCATAGTCCCTGAAGGGCTAGGGCTGAACCTCTCTGAATTCTTCAGAGCCTTATCTTTTAGTTCCCAAGGGAGAATTGTCAGTCTGGGGAGATTCCTGTGAAATAGGCAAAGAATAATAAAGTAACTAATTTGAATTCTACATGTGTAGGTCAGGTTGTTCATGCCTGACAACTGTCTACTTGAAAATAGGTTTCCAAATTTTTCAGAAATTTTGTGAAATCAGACCCAATGTAGAGAGAAGCCAAGTACTAAATTTAGTTGATAGAGTACATTATGGCCTACCAAGATATTTTATAAAGGACTCCCCTTAATTAGGTATCAGTGTATCTCCAGTGTGACAGTCAGTAAAGTTTTCATATAAACTGCTGCACTGTCTAAGACGTTGGGTTTGGTGGTATATATATATATATATGTATATGTATATGTATATATATATATATGTATGTATATATATATATATGTGTATATATATATATTCAACTTTATGCTTTTATTATTCTAAGGTATCCTTTGATTAGCTGATTGATTCAATTGTATACAATTCTAGATTTTAATTTCCACATGTATTAATAAATTCCATTAAGTTACATTCCTAAGTATTTTATTTCAGAGATATTCACTCTTTATGTGTTCACAAGAGATAACAACCATTAATCATAGGATCAATGGAAACATACTCAATAGATGCTTTTTTTCCTCAGTTACTAGCAAACTATCTGTTTTCTAATAGTCATGTCTTGTCAAACTGGAACAATGACTACTCCTTGTCTTGTTCTCTCTGGCTTATTTTGCCGAAAAGTACTTCTAAAGTAGAATCAGAGTTTCTACTTTATAGCCACTGAAAAATAATAGATTATATACTGTAGTTGTAGCATTGGGAAAAAAGTTAATAGGTACATTCATGACCAAACCATGATTGGCAGTGGATATACTATGCAAATGTGCCTTTTGGAAGCAATTCTGGTAGCAGTTGCACCATAAATACTGAAATTAAGATCTGTTGCTGACAGTGTTCACTATAAGAACTCTTTATATACAATCCTATGCATATTAACTGAGAATCAAGCCCAAGATAAATGAGGAAAGAGTTATTGCCAATTATTTTGCAACATACCTCATTTCAACTTAGTATAAGGATGTTGCCCTACAGCTTGTAAGGACAATAAATAATGCCTAATATTGTGAGATCAGCCATTTATAAAAGGCTCAGTGGACTCTTCAGCTTATATCAGTATGGGGGAAAATAAGTAATGAAAAATAAAACAACTGTGAGCATCCATCAGAGAACAGCGTGCAAAGCTTTAGCCTTAGTTTTGCAACTTCTGGCTTTTGTGGTATTAGTCATATCCTTAACATGACCTTAATACAGTTTTGTGGCTTTATATTTACATTTTTTTTATTATTGCCTCAAAGAAACACTAGGTGGTTCTTAATAGCAAAGGCCTGGAGCAAGGTTTTAATATTAAGAGCATGACATTAAACATGCCAAAACAAGGTAAGGTAATTTGGGACATATTAAAAGAGATGGAAAGTGTAAGATGAAGAGACCTCCAAGTGCTAATGTTATATCCTTGAAGTCATTTATTTTAGGCTACATTTATAAGCAAATCCCTTAGAGAAGATAAATTCTTAGTTTTATGAATTCATAAGTACATTCAACAAGTAAACTCTATCCTTTTTATCAAGTATTATATTTTCACAGCTTTTAAGGACCAGATCCATGCTGTACTGTAGCACACACTCATATAACCTGCAGATGATGCCCCAATGTATAATATAGCCACTTCTTAAAGCTAATGGTTTGGTTGGGTTTTTAAAACTCCTTTGGTTTTTAAATAAAATGTAAACACTTTAGGAAAATTTTGAGTGGGGTATGAGAGACGTATATTTTAAATCTTTTCCTCTGTTCACTTTAATATATTAAGATATCACACACAGCATATTTCATCTTCTCAAGTTTTTAACAGCATTTCATTGTATTATTCACAATAATAGTCAGATTGGTCTTTTCCACAGTAAAGTCTACACTATAGAACAACTTGGAGTTGAAAGTAGAGTTAGTTAACTGCTTAAAACATTTTAATAATTTTAAGACTTTTTTATTTTATGCGAATTGCCAGTTGAAGTGGGTGGCATATAAAACTTTAAAATAATCAAATAACTGTACTTATTAGCCCTGTCTTTCTGTCTCTCCTTCTCTAGGCACCTATACATGCAAGAATGCAGAGAAAGTTTGTTCTTAGGACTTATTGACTAAAGGTAGGAAGAGATAATGGAATGATAGTTGAAGAAAATGCAAAATAGTTGAAGAAAATGCAAAAAAAATACAGGTGATCCTGTAGAACAAGGGCGTCCAACCTTGGCAACTTTAAGATGTATAGATTTCAACTCCCAGAATTTCTCAGCCAGCTGAGTTGAAGTCCATGCATCTTAAAGTTGCCAAGGTTGGACACACTTGTTGTAGAAGGTTCTGTTCTTAATCTCCAGCAATTCCCATCTGGATAGGAAAAACTGGAGAATTTCTGCCAGTTATATAGAGAATATTGAGTAAGATGGATGTAGCGTCCAACCTGGTAAAGTGAATCTTCCAAAATTTCTTGCTCCCTAAAAGTATGTAGAAGTTGAAGGGAAATGCAAGAACATAAGATATGATAGCACTTAGAAAGACAGACTGCTATTGGGAAAGATGAAACCACATATTTACCAAACAATTACCTGTAATGAGCTCAATATGTTGGATGTGCTGCTTACAACTAGTCCAAATTAAAAAAAGAAAACCATTTATCTGTGGAAGGACAGCTTCCTTTCTAGTCTTATACTCTTTCTTCAGGATTCCCAATGCACCCCTGAATTTATTCTTTCATTTTAGTTTACCTTTTAGTTTTATACTTATGGTTTTACGGAACAGCTTACAAGGTAAGTCGTTAGGCATGTGTGGACAATTTGCTTGTGGATAGGGAATGTACTTTTTTTTATAAAATGACTTTTAAGGGTTATAGGCTATGAGATCAACATTGTCATTTTGTCACTGGAATAGCTGCAGACATAACTGGAAGGATTTAAAATTTAAAATGCCAAAATGTTATTTAACCTGTCTAAAGTTTAAGGTACCCACTTTAATCCTAAATCCTTCTTTTAACCACAAAAAGAAAGCTGAAAAGTTTGATTCCATCCATTCTTGGGATGTTTCAGATATTCTTGGACTTGCATAGAAGTACAGGGGCCCCTTATGGGGTGCCATTTCTAACATAAGAAAATATTATTTTTCATAGAATCTGGCAAGGTATTCATTTTGATTATTGATGAAATGTTTTCCTAGTTTGCTTGAACTTAGAGGAAAGTTGATCCTGACTGAAATCAGAGGTGGATGGGCACTGAGAATGCCACAGTCCCAGATAAATCCTCTCAATAGCAGAAGTAAAAGCAAAGGGATGCTCATATTGATGGATGCAGTAGCTAGATCAAAGAGTTACAGACATAATTTGCATTGCCATCTTTTGGAACAGTTTTTAAACTTCTCAGATAATCCTCCATTCATCTAATAACCAGGGTTATCCCTGCTTAGCTTCTGCTACATCAGCTAGGTGTTGCTATATGCTGGGGCTCCCCAAAGTAGTTTTTCAATTGTTAATCATTATATTTTCTTTCTCAAAAAGAGAACATAAGCCAGTGTTTAATTGAATAAATGATATCTAAGAAATAGTTTGTGAGAATAGTTTAAGGTACCAACCTAGAAACTAGGAGACTGTGAGTTCTACTTCTGCCTTAGGCACAAATCTAGTTGGATGACTTTGGATTAGTATTCTCCCTTTAGCCACAGGGAGAAGACAATGGCAAAATAATTCTGAAATTGCTGCAAGAAAACTGCATGGACCTGTCTAGGCAGTTGCCAGGAGGCAAGAATGACATGAAGATATCTGCAAACACACAGAAATGTTTAAATTATGGAGGAAACATTTATGAAGAAAGACATGAGTTGAACTATTGATCAGCATTTAATTTATTGGCCATGAAAGCAATTGTGAAAACTTATTTAATGAAAAATGAGCAAGGCCAAGAGTAAAAATAGATTTGTAGAGATAACTGAATAAAGCCATAGTATCAGACAATTTTATCAGTGGCCACAGGATTGGAAAAGGTCAGTTTATGTTCCAATCCCAAAGAAGGGCAATGCCAAAGAATATTCAAACTACCACACAATTGCACTCATTTCACATGCTAGCAAGATTATGCTCAAAATACAAGCTACGTTTTAGCAGTATGTGAAACTGAGACCTACCATAAATACAAGCTGGGTTTCAAAGAGGCAGAGGAATTAGAGATCAAATTGCCAACATTTGCTGGATCATAGAGAAAGCAAGAGAATTCCAGAAAAACATCTACTTCTGCTTCAAGCCTTTGATTGTGGGGATCACAACAAACTATAGCAAATTTTTAAAGAGACGGGAATACCAGATCATCTTACTTGTCTCCCGAGAAACCTGTGTGTGGATCAAAAAGAATCAGAACCAGATAAAGAACAATGGATTAGTTCAACATTGGGAAAGGAGTACGGCAAGGCTGTATATTGTCACCCTGCTCATTTAACTTATGTGCAGAGTATATCATGGCAAATGCCGGGCTGGACGAATCACCAGCTGGAATTAAGATTGCTGGAAGAAACATGAACAACCTCAGATACGCAGATTATACCACTCTAAGGGCAGAAAGTGAAGAGGAACTAAAGAGCCTCTTGAGGAGGGTGAAAGAGGAGAGTGCAAAAGCTGGCTTGAAACCCAACATTAAATAAACTAAGATCATAGCAACCCATCCCATCACTTCCTGGCAAACAGAAGGAGAGGAAATCGAAGCAGTGGCAGATTTTACCTTCTTAGACTCCAAGATCACTGCAGACGGTAACTGCAGCCATGAAATTAAAAGATGCTTGCTCCTTGGGCGGAAAGCTATGGCAAACTTAGACAGCACATTAAAAAGCAGAGACATCACCTGCTGACAAAGGTCCATATAGTCAAAGCTATAGTTTTCCCAGTCGTAATGTATAGCTGTGAGAGTTGGACCATAAGGAAGGCTGAATGCCAAAGAATTGATGCCTTTGAATGGTGGTGCTGGAAAAGACTCTTGAGGGTCCCTCGGATTGCAAGGAGGTCAAACCAGTCAATCCTAAGGGAAATCAACCCTAACAGTTCATTGGTAGGATAGATAGTAAAGCTGAAGCTCAAATACTTTGGCCACCTAATGCAAAGAGATTGGAGAAGACAGTGATTGCTGGGAAACACTGAAGGCAAAAGCAGAAGGGAATGGCAGAAGATGAGAGATTAGATAGTATCATCATCACAATAGGTGTGTGTTTGAGTGAGCTCCAGAAGACAGTGCAGGACAGGAAGGCCTGGTGTGCTGCAGTCTATGATGTTTCAAAGAGCTGGACACCAACTGAGCGACTGAACAACAAAAGAGATACCCAAGGACAGATCCTCCCTCCTGCAGGATTCCCCCACTCCTCAGCTCTTGTCCAATCATCCCTCCCAGGCTGTTGCAACCCTCAGGAGTGGCTTTTTACCACAAGCACCACACTCTTTATCAGAAGCCCTGAATTTTCCTAGCAATAAGCCTTTTTTTCAACTACCCTGGAGCCAAGCATTACCCTGGGAGAAAGCATTTTTAAAGGAACTTCAAGAGGTGGAGTTTCCACCAGAAAAAAAACGAGTTTCAAGATTTCCTTAAGAATATTTTTTTAAAAAAACTTCCTTTAAAAGAATCCTTCAGAAAGTTTGAAAAGCTTGACAGTTCTCTGCATGTGGCTCACTCTTGACAAGATACACTATTCTAACATTTTCTTGACTGAAAACAATAGTGGCCACTCCATTTCATAAGTTAGGCTCTAGGCAACAGATCACAGAAGTGGGAAAAGAGCTCAGCTGCCCTGCTGCTTTCCAAAAGCTCACCCGTTGGTGTGAATCAGCCTCCATCCTGGTCAACTCAAGAGCATCATTCATGTGTCCAGTCTCCCCATCTGTAGGAAGAAGAGAAATTTTTAGCCCCAGAAGGTGGATGCAAAATATCTTAAGCAATGTCTAGGTATATTCTAGGAGGCTTTTTCAATCCCATAAAACATATAATAATAAAAAGTCACCTGCCTTTTTAAGAAAGTTTGCATTGTTTGCAATTTTGTAACATATCTTAAGCAATTATTTCAGCATATAAATAAAGAGCTGAAAGTAACCATTTTGTCCCCGGCCATTCTGTTTCCCCACAAAGGAAAAAAATAGAAAAATAATTTGCCAAGAAGTTACAGCAACATAACTCATGATTATTTGAACCACAGTTACATGAATTAATCCAGCTGCCCGGGTTGGCTCCTACCACAAAGCATCTAACCACGATGCTATATAAGAGCAGCCTATAGTTAACTTTCAGAGACCCTCTGCTTGATGGATTTCAGGGTAAGGAGAATGGAAGGGGAGGCAATAGGCTGAAGGGAGATTACAAAAAAATATAGGTTTCTTACTTGCAGAATTACTGGGGTTTGGGCTGGAACAGCCGTTGGGAGTCTGAACGTGGTTCTGCTCTCGATCCCAGCTGGGTCCCACAATGAGATCTTTCAAAACTTCCACTGGGATGTATTTGTTGGTGAACAGAAAAGGGACACACATAAACACACATCTATTTTACAAATAGATACTCTTGTTTAGTACTACGTGGTTTTATACAGGAAACAGCATTCCAATTGTTACTTCCCAATCCCCAAACCTTTGGGAACATGCCAGTGAAACATAAGTCACAAGTACAAAATGCTGAGTGCTTTTAAAATGTTCAAATGTTCCACCTCCAGAAACCTATTATATTCCTTTCTCCCCTCAAATGAAAGAACTACCATTCGCTCTTGTGGGAAGTAACAAAAGCTGCCCTGCAGTCCTACAACCTGGCTTGGCTGAGCCTCACCAAAATAGGCCTGTTATATTCTTGCCATATCCGTGCCTTGTCGTAAGACCACTCTATGGCTGTGGAGGCTGGTACTGCAAACTGAGCTTCCAAATTTGGTATTGGCAGATAGGACACAAAAACAGAGAAGAGACATTTTGGGATTTCCTCAGAGAGTATTTGGGATATATGGAAACTGATACCAGACTAGGGGAGAGAAAAACTGATTTCACAATGCTTATTCATAGACTTCAGGAGGTCCTGAAGGAATAACAAAAGCACTCACTCCAAATGTGCTTTGGATAAGTTTCAATTGTTACTAAAGCAACATTCTTTGTTTGCTTTTGCCATTTTAATAAATTATTAGAGCATCTTTCTTACTTCCTCCCTTTTGTCCAAGTTAACTCCTTTGGGGCTGCTTTGGGTACTTCTGCCAAGGCGGTTTACCCAGAACTACTGACATCTCTTTCTTTATTTGAGCCATTTTTCTCTTGGAGCCCATCTCTGTTAGAGCCTCAGCCATCTTGGATCTAGACTCCATTTCTTCATAAGCTCTTTACTACAGTGGCTGGGCCTGCGGAGAACACTACCTTCTCTGATGGCCTCCTGGATCAGCTTCTCGCCATGTGGGGGGTCCAATGAGTCCGTCTGGAAGAGAGGGTGGGGATTCCCCCAGGGCAAGGGACTGTCTTCCCTGTTACTCTGAAGAGTCACAAGGTCTGCAAAGAGCTCTGTTTTCTCCCTGAGAAGTGCCACAATCTCTTGGTCACACTGCTGAATCTTACCTATGGGAAGGAAGAGAAGGTGGCTGCCAGGGATAGTGCAGGTGGGAAGGGCAAAGTCTGTGCTGATGAGCTGAACTTACCCTTCAACTTCCTCAAAGAGGCTTCACTCTCTGTCTCAATGAAAGGGAAATCAGCCCGATCTGGGCAGCTGCAGGGGAGAGACAAGCAGATGTGTCAGGTTAACCATCTTGGCTGTCTTTGTCTAGAAAGGATGGGCACCGTACAGGTGTCTGGGGACTCTGCAACTATGAAAGTTTGAGAGTGAAAGAGCAGCTGCGCAGAAATCTTTGGTTGCTACAAATGAATTCAGATTCCTTCTGAAATCCTCTCAAACAACTTTTGTGGCAGTGGAAGTTGATCCTGAATGAGCCATCTGTCAATTTCTGCCAGACCTTGGCTTCTTGGGACAGCAAAAGAAAAATCCTGCTGCCCTTTTATCTGCTACCTCTAGATCATTCTTTGTTTTAGAAAGTCTATTTTAGTCTCCGTCCATTCTTGTTGCTGTTAAAAAAACCTAAAAGATGTGATTATTTCAGCTCATTATCACTGAAAGTTACCACAAATCTTGGATGATTTGGCCTTCCCTCTCTGGGGCCATTTCAATCAACTGGATACCATCTATTTGTGTAAATGGGTTTACTTATTTTGAAAAACTATATGCTGCTCTTCATAGCCAAGTTATGATACAGGTACAGTGTAGAGTCATTCTCTTTTCTATATATAGAATATTTACTGAAAGTTTTAACAACAATAATTAGTAAGAGGTAATATAAGCTAAAGTAGAACAAAAAAGAAAGGAGTAATAAAAGAAAAAGCTAAAAGTGCAAAAAGAAAAAATAGAAGAAAACTAAAAAAGATAAACATGTCTGTGAAGACTCTCACTCGTCCAGGGTAATTTCGCCTTCGACTTGAGAAAAATCCAGTCCAGATGCCTGTTTTTTAAACTTTGTTGCGATAAAAAAGATAAAGGTATAAAGAAGTGGCTTATCTTTCATCAATTATAAAACAATTATGACTCTCTTCTTACTTTAATCTATCCTATCTACTTATCAAAACCATGAATTGCATTCATTTTTATGCAAAAATGTCCATAAGGGGTTTCCGATCGCCAACAAATGTAGATATTGTTTTTTCCCTTCTTGAAATAATTAATTTAGCTATTTCAGCAAGTGTAGAGTTATTCTCATCATAGACTGGACATTGTCAAGACTGAATTCATACAAAATGACCACCACACTTTATAAGCCACAACTGGCTGGGTTCACAGAATACCCTAAGCCAAAATCAAATACAGCATGTTATGAACAAGTCACAGACATCACTTAGCAAGCCCCATCAGGCACCGGGAATGGCTTCAACAACTTGTATTACAAGAACACAAAGTATATGGATGCCTGCCCTATCACTATGGAAGGATAGGAAGAAAGCTGTTCCCTGGCCTTCCCCAAGTAAGAGATCCCACTTACAGCTTGACAGTCTGCTGGATGACCTTCATCCAGGTGTTGCGGTCATCACGAGATGCAGCATGAACCTCATACATTTCAGGTGGAGTGCTGCTGATCAGGAACATACCCTTCTCCTGGTTGGCAATGTCACGGACAATCAGGTTCTGGATGCAGATAACTGCTGGCTTGTCCTAAAAGGAAAGGAGTATGTTCACACTCTCTCCATTCATCACCCCTTTTCAAAAGAGCATTTATTGTGTATCAGTAAGCCTTGAAATGGATCGTCCACAAACCATTATTTAATTTGCCTGGCTCTTCAGCTGGGCAAAAGTTCTCTTCAAGCCATCCTTGGTTTCATCTGTGTAATTTTTATAGCAACTATATGGATGTAATTCTTCTCTGGGATCTTTTTTTTAAATTTCGCAGTGTAGTCTATAGCTCTGTGTTTTCCTGGTGGCTTTCCATCCAAGAACTAACTGAATCTGACCCTACTTGGCTTTTCACATCAACCAAGATGAGGCTACAGCTGTTTATAATGCTTGATAGTAAAGACAAACCTGGTTCCAATAAGAACTATTCCTGGATCCACTGCTCATCTTCTACCTGTCTATAAGGGGCCCTAAATACAATCATGGCCTTGGGTGTATTGTGCTATACTTTAGGTGTCTCCTCCCAGAAAAATGTAATGGAAAAATAAAAAAATAAAAGGCCACTCACTAGGGTGGGGAAAATATACTTCTGGTCCTTCTCTTGCAAGAAGATGAGAACATCTGTCATCAGGACCACCAAGACATCTAAAGAGAAAGGGGTCAAGGGGCCATGGGAAGAAGAACAGTTTATTTTACAACTCAAGGTACTATGTACATAACCCTGAGTTGTACAAATAAAGACAAGGTAGAAATATATATACATTCAAAGAAATAAATAAGTGGCAACAATCGTTGCTGTGTTTCACAATAAACATGGACAGAAAGAAGCCTCACAGCAAGAAATAGCACTACAAACTCCAACATTCATTAGCAGCATCAGATTTTCACTTAAAAAGCAACAAAAAAAACCCACAATATTTACGGCTAAGGGAGCCCTGATTGATCTGTAAGAATCAATGTTAATAAGCTTAATATATTTGCAGAACTTGGGTATCCTTAGTTTGGAAGCTAAACTAAGGCAGGGAATGGGTCATTTCCTGTCATTTGAGGAAGATGTTCACCCTCCATGACTGCCCACCTTTGAAGCGCCCTGTGGCTGTCTTCCAGAGCATGGAGCCATCATGGACGAACTTGCGCCGCAACATCTCATCCTTGCTAAAGTAGCCCTGATCCCAGAGCAGATGGGCCTTGGTCCGCCCATCAACTCTGCCATAGATTTCCTGCAGCCGCGCATTCTTCTCATAATTGTGCACTTCCTGGTCAATGGTAGAGATCAGATCTTTGACCAGTGTCAAGGCTGTGCTCAGATCTTTCTGATCCACTTCATTGCCTGGGAGGCAAGGGGGGGAAGAAGGAGGCATATGAAAAAGACCCATTAGCAGATTCATTACCTGTGAGGGGCTGGGAAAGGAAAGGGAGAGGAAATAAAACCCACCAAGAAATAGCGTGATTCCATTGGCAACTTATCTCATAGGCAGCCACTCAGCCCAGGTGGCCAGAAACAGGAAGAAGTCATGCTTCAAATCATATCAAGAGATTCCCCTAAGTGAACTTGCTAGAAATAAAGCTGACAAATTCCTGAGAAATTCTGTATTCATCCCAGATTACCATTACAGAGACCTTAACCGAAATCTGCATAATTTGACTTTTTTGATCTTGCCCAATTGAGATCATCCAGCTCAGTCTCTTGTCCTCAAGTAAACCTTTTCCAGAGCTGCAATACAACTCCCTCTGTCATGTTTAGATCACTTCCCTAATACCATAGAAAAAACCACTGCCAACCCACAGCTACAGGTAGTCCTTGCTTAATGACCAATAATTTAGCAATGGTTCAAAGTTATGGCAGTGTTGAACAAATGATGGTTACTGCTGGTGCTTGACGTTTGGGCAGTTGCAGTACCTCTATGATCATATGATGTGGTGGAATCACTGGCTAAAATAGCAGGGGATAAAGAGGCATGCTAGTAGGGAGTCACTCCATGGGAGGGAACAACATAGACCAGATTAATAAAGCCTTTATCTATTGGTTTCCCAAGGGAAGGCAATCAGTCTGGCAAGGTTCTTAAAAATAGGTGAACAACAATGAAGGAACTGCTTTGGCCTGTTCATGGAGTTGCTTCCTGACACGTGATCAAAATTTGGGTGCTTGGCAGCCTGCCCACATTAATGACTACAGGGTGTGCTTCAACTCCCCCCACCTGTCTGCCACCCCCATCTCTGCCCTTTTGGCTGTCCTGCTGCACCCACCACTCTGCTTTCTGCCCTGCATCCCCATCACCTTGCCTCCTACCACCCCTGCTGTCCACTGCTACTCTCAGCTGATTTTCTGTCAGGTGTGAACAATCAACCCATATAGAGTTCCAAACTAGCAACTTTATTGTTCTCTGCCTTTTCCACAGGAACTTCCCCAAACTGGTAGCTTTTGCCTGGGAAAAACTGACAGTGGGGGAATTGAAGTGTGAGGTCCCTGCCTAATGATGGTGTGGTTTTCGCATAATGATTGCAACCTAGACTATTGGAACTGCTGTAGCTAAGTGGTGCAATCACATGATCCTTTGCCTAACAACCACATTGCTTAGCAATAGAAATTCGGGTCCCAGTTAGAGTATTAAGCAAGTGCTACCTATACTCATTTGTGGGTGATTGTACACTATTTGTAATATGAGTAGTATCAACTGGATTAAAGCACTATCACTTATTTAGCAAAGCAATGTGCATTTGCAGATGCTTTCTTTTAACCATGAGTCATTGAACAAGCCAGAGCCAGTCTTCCAGACAAGCGCTGGTTGTCTTTTTAAATGTCTTTTTATGTACGGTGAGTATTTCACCTGTTTGCACTTTTCTGAGCACCATATTTCCATAAAATTGATATTTGGAAATAATTCATAAACCAGGGTTAAAAGAAAGCAAAACTGACAAACTTTCAAACACAAAGCTTCAAATTGGCCTGGTTAATCAAAACAAATGCCATTGGTGTTGCTTGGATGAGTAAAAATAATTTAAAAATTCTTCTAGTTTAGAAAGAGGGAACCAGGTCAGTGATTTCAGACATTAAGTTAAACTATTAGGATGGGACTCTGAATCCAGAACATTAACTGACACACAATCTTAGCAAATTCCATCTCCAGTGGAGCAAGAGCAAAAGATCTGGCTGTGGCCCATTCCATTTGCACATACACATAAATTGTTACTTAAAATATTTTCAAATAAATTGCATATTCCATACCATAACTACTAGAAATACATTTCTTATGAGATAAAGAAATAGCCTGTAGTAAAAAATTGAGAAAGTGTTGTCATGAGTATTATTTTTTAAAAAAAAACAACAGTATATTAAAGCCCTTCTCTCTCTGCTACCTTTGGAGTTTTGCAGGATTCGATTAATAAGTCCAGGATATTTGGTGATTCGCTGAGTGACAAGAAGAATGCATTCTTGCATCCCGTGCCGCCGAAGCACTGATGAGCGTGACAGTCTCTGGAAACAGTGACAGAAGGATTATTATCCAGGACAGATACACAAAATATGCAGTTCATGTCTGTATATATACAACTGTCTGTTCTTATCCACACATCTCATGCCAAGCTGGAAACCCAAACTTCCTTTGCTGCTGTCATGGCTATAAAATGGGGAAATGACAAACCTTGACAAAAGTTGTGTCTATAATTTCAACTAGACCTTGACTTACAAAGGCAATTGGGACCAGAATTTCTGTTGCTAGGTGATGCAGCTGTAAACCACAACTGCATCATTTAGTGATGGCAATCTCTGCAATCCAAATTGCCAGCATTAACCAAATCCCACAGTCATTAGGCAAGACAACTTTTTGCTGACTTCCCACAACCAAGTCAATGGGGAAGCTGGCAAGAAATTGCAAGTCCCAAGTGGCTTGCAAGCAGGCCAGCAGGCAGGAAAGTGGCTGCTGCTGGATGGGTAAAGGCGGGAGGGGATGGACAAGGATGTGAGTGAAGTGCAATGGTGGTCAATGAGAGTGCATAAAAGTGCAAGGGAGGCATGGCAAGCCTTGGGCAGTGTGTGTGGTGGTGCACAAGTAGCTGTGCGAACACTGAGAGCTTGAGAGAGGTGCATGGTTGGGGGAGATTTACCTTAGTGACTGTGTCTTCCCCTGCTGGCTTCCCCACTGACTTTCTGGGGAAGCCAGCAGGAAAAGTCACAAATGGCAATTGTGATCATAGAGTGCTACAACCAGTTTTAAGTGCAAGCCAGTTGCCAAGCATCCACTCTGCAATCACATGCTGGGACAGCTGAAACTCTGAAGACCAGTTGTAACTACTGTTCATTCAGCATTGCTGTAACTTCAAACAGTTGTTGAACAAATGGTCATAAGCTGAGGACTATCTGTACATTTAATAAGCCTGGCTAGATTTGAACAAAATGCCTACTAAACCTAAAAAATGGCTTTCCATCTTCTATGGTGGGAAAGGGGTATCACACAGCAAGCAAGTAACAAATAAATGACTGCAGAACAGTAGCAAGTTCCAATATAGAATAGCTGGGTTGATTGGCTACTCAAAACAACCAAGATTATTCTGTTGTTGGAACAAAACAGTGAGCTTTGTTTTGAAACACAACTCTCCAAAAGCAGTTTTATTTTCTACTTAAAATATTCAAAATGCTCTTATATGCACATGTTTGAACCCCGTACATGTGCATAACCACATGTGCAAATCGCAAATGGTAAAGTCTTTAGACCACAAATTGAACCCTTTTTACATATGCGTGTAGCCTCTGCTGGGTACTGAACTCAAGACTCTGCTGGCCCTTCTGCCTTGGCCCTTCTCCTCTGTGATCCAGGGACAACTTTCCAGAAACAAGCTGGGGAAAAGGAAAAAGATACAGAAGAAACTGAAAAAGTTCTTACACGGATGAATTGTTGGAACCGCTTGTCCCGGGTGAAGAGCTCTTTGTAGAGTTTGACAGCTTTGGTGTGGTGGCTGCAGAACTCTGTATAGGCCTTCTTCATTTGCTCAGCAGTAGTGCCCGAAAACTGGAAGGCAGGACGGTAAGAAATGAGCAGGGAAGGTGGTAAGACTGGGGCAGGAGGGAGAAGTTCTTCCTAAACCTGCTCCTTCCATACCTGCTGGATGAGGATGTCTCCCAGGCGGTTGATTACAAAATTCTTGCGACTGCCATCAGCCAGAGACTCCTTGCGACGTTCCAGGAGGTGGACCAGGAAGTTGTCATGGATCTCACTGAGTTCATCCACACAGGGGAACATGCTCTGCACCACAGATACATCCATCTGTAGGTCCTCCAGCATCCCCTTGCGAAAGAGATTGGTCATGATCTTCAGAGTCTGGACGTGATGCAGCTCTGTCTGGATCAGCTCTGCAGGGATAGACAGGAGAAATGAACTAGGTTGGGGAACAAAAAGAGCTGGGCTGGAGCTCCTGGGCCATCTAAAAAAGGGACAAGATAGAATCTCAGAATTGAATAATGTGTCCTGAAAGGTTGAAATGTTGTTATTATTTATTAAATTTATTTGCCTCCTGCTATAAGCAACTCTAGGAGGCTCCCAATAAAATACCTGTATAAACCAATACAAACAGTAAATAAAACAAAAATAAAAATAACAGATAAAAGAACAAGATGGGAGGAATAAAATAGAGGTGCAGCCTTCAATCCAGTAGCCATCTTGCTGATGATACATGGCTGCCCAGACCCCAGGCCAACCTGCAGAGCCATGTCTTCATCTCTTTCTGGAAGGACAAAAAGGTGGGAGCTGACTGTACCTTGCAAAGCATGAAAAGGCCCATCTTTTGGACCCTGCCAACCAAAATTCCCTGCCTGACGGGATCCAAAGCATGCCTTTACTGCTGGTATGGGTAGGGCGGGCTGAACCCATTGGGGTGAGGTGGTCCTTTAAGTAACCTGGACCCATGCCATGAAAGGATTTACAGGTAATAACCAACATGTTGAATTGCATTGGGAAACAAACCAGCAACAGTAATAGTGGACCTCTCACTCCCTATCAACACTGATGCAGACCAGCCATGAAGGAGCTGAACCAGCACAGGACTGTGCCACCCAGCCCCAACTCTTGTAGCTGGCCCAAAAGGATATCATGGTCTATGGTACTGAAGGCTGCTGAGAGGTCAAGAAAAGCAAGGATGGATGCGCTACCCCTATTCTGCTCTCACCAGAGATCATCCACAAGTGCAACCAAAGCTGTTTCTGTCCCATAACCAGGCCTGAAATCAGACTGATGCAGGTCTAGATAATCTGCTTCCTCCTGGACCCTCTAAAGCTGCCAAGAAATCACCTTCTCAATCACCTTCCCCAAAAAGGGGAGGTGGGAGACTGGATGGAAATTGTCCAGACAGGTAGAGTCAATCAATGTGTTTTTGAGTAGGGAGCACACCAAGACCTACTTAAGGGCCCTGGGAATGTTCATTCTTGCAGTGAAGAATTGGTCACTGCTGACACCCACCTGGGAGTCACCTTCCTGGAGGCTTTCACCAACCAGGAGGGACAAGGATCTAATTGGCAGGAGGTTGGCCTGACAGCATCAAGGACCCTGTCCACTTCCTCAGGTCCAACAGAACTGAACTGTTTCCAGATAACTGGGTCAAATTCCACCCTAGGCATCTCGCCTGGCCCTGCCTCACATGTAGGATCCAGCTGAGAGTGGACTTTGTCCATCAGGTGTTCCACAAATTCCTCAGCTCAGCCCTGTAAATGGTCCTCCATGCCCCCTCATCCGAGGCCACTGGGTGATGCTCTGCAGATGCAATAAGAGCAGAGAAGTAACGGTGCTTCGCCACTTTTATTGCCACAAGGTAGCAGCTCTAACCTGTGTTCAGTCAGACTCACTTCTCGTCTTTCTCCAAGCATATCTTGGCCCTTTTCAGGACCCACAGCTCCTCAGTAAACCATGGTGAGGGGTGGGTACAAAGGATCAAGAGAGGCTACATAGGTATGATCCTATCCAAAGCCACAGCTGCCCTTTGATTCCAGGCTATGGACAGGGCTTCAGCAGGACCATACAGCAAGGTGTCCAAGATATCCCCCAATTCCCTTTGGAACCTATTCAGGTCTACCAGTTGTCAGGGGCGGACCATTTGAATTGGCTCAAACTCCCTGCAGAGGGGGGTAGCATAGGAGAATCTAATTGCTTCCAGGGCTTGGTCTGACCATGACAAAGAGGATATAGTCACATTGCCATTGTTCCTACAGAAAGATCGTATCAGGCATGTGACCACTGTCTCAAGTCAGGCCATGGATAATCTGGGATAGATCACCATGGTGGTCATGAACTCTTGAGCTGCTTCTGAGGCCACACCCAGGGATGGCAAGTTGAAGTCCCAGGAGCGTCAGCTTGGGGAACTTCATCACCAATCCTGAGATGGTCTCCAGAAGCTCAGGCAGGGATGTTGCTATGCAGCAGGGAGGCTGGTACAGAAGTAACAATCTTAACTGATCCCATGAGCCCAATCTCAGAAACAGGGTTTCACAACCAGGTATATCTGGAGCATGGTCCCTGGAAACCACAAGAGATTCCCAGGTAACAATTGCTCTGCTTCCTTCCCTGCCCTAGGGCCTCAGCTGGTGCCAAACTTTAAACCTTGCAGACACATCTCTGAGATGGAATTCCCCCTTTCAGTGTCAGCCAGGTCTCAATGATGCATGCCAGGTCAGCTCACTCATCCCCGCTCAGATCACAAATAAGGACATTCACCAGGTCAGTAAATAATAAATATAAATGATCTTATATTATCTTGTTCTTTTTTGAGACCTGATGTATCCTTTAATTTGTTTCAACCTCTTAAAGACACTTTATTTTTCTAAAAATGACAATTAGCATCTTATTAAATGTATATGCCACCTGACTCCCAGTGACTCTGTGAGATTTACAATTATTAAAACATTTAAAAAACAAAGAATACAGAAAACATAAGAACAGACAAGATAAAGGGACAATGATGGCAATGGGAAACAAAATGGGAAAAGGGAACCTCAATCATCCTCTCCAAAGACCTGGGCAAACTACCAGTCTTTAAAGCCCATATCAGTAGGGTGGAAGCCGTTTGAATTTTGGGAAGGTAGACCTCATTCCAGAAGCAGGTACTGCTACAGAGAAGGTGCATTTTTGGGGTCCCAAAAGTGACACTATTTAATCAATGGAACTGGGAGTGCACCAATCCTGCCAGATTGAACTAGTCTTTGGGCAGATATTATGGGAGACAAGCATCCCTCATGTGACCAGGCCTTATGCCACGTAGGGCTTTATAGATAGGGACCAGCACCTTGACTTGTACTCAGAAGCAAACTGGCAACCAATGCAGCATGCAAAGAAGAGGTCTTACATAGGCATATTGAGGCATGCCCATCACTGTCCATCCTGCTGCACTATGGACCAGCTGAAGCTTCCAGGTAGCCTTCAAAGGCAGCCCCACATAGAGCACATTGCACTAGTCAGGCCATGAGGGGACTAGGGCAAGGGTGACTATCTGAAGGCCCCCTGATTTAAGAAAGAACAGAACTGGCATGTTAGATGAAGCTGGGCAAAAGTCTTCCTGGCCACAGCTGCCATCTGCTCATTAACAGGAGCTGTGAGTCCATTCGGTCTTGGTAGGACTGAGCTGGATATGGTTCTTCCCCATCCAAACAAGGGCAGCCTCTATTGAACCTTACCTACTATTTGCATACAGATATTGAAGGGAGGTGAAAGAGAATAAAACCCTGCAGCACCCCACAAAAGAGGGCCCAGGGGACAATCTCCCCTCACCAACCAATACTAGTTGAAACCAGTTTGGAAAAAAGGAACAGAACTACTGTAAAAAGGTGTCCTCAACTCATGGAGTCGGCTGAGAATACCATTGACTTGGGGTTGGTTTTTTTTTTCTTTTGCAGTTACTCTGCTCAAATTTACTTTTCTGTGAATATTTTTTTCATTCATTTTCCCAGGCTTACATTTAGTGGAGAGCATGACATATAAATGTAATAAATACATTTTAAAAATGATTTATAATCTTTCATGGCCTGAAAACAGTCTCATGTTTCTTTCTCCTGTATCCTCTCAGGGAAGTGGGGGCTGGCCTTCATAGCTAAGAGCCTGGAGTGGAGGGCTGAGGGGGTAACTCAGCTGAGGCTCTCACGCTCACCATAGATGACATCTTGGCGCTTCATGACTTCCTTCTTGTGCTGTTGCAGAAAGCTGTTGTCCACAGCCAGACTCCAGGAATCAGCATCAAATTCCTTCTCATCCATCTCAAAGTTGCTCATCAACTGGCTATAAACAACTTCAGCTCCTAGGGAGAGAAAGTGCAGGGATGCAGTGCAGGGATGCATATGTACAAGTGTGCACTGGAGGGAGAATGATCCTGATTAAAGAAGGTAGACGCATCAAAGATAAAGGCATCAAAGATAAAATCAGGTGTGCTTGCAGAAAAGAACCTTGTCACTTCTTAGTACTCATGGGATGCCTAGAACTATCCAGCCCCACAATACATGTCAACACAATGCATGTTTAAAAAGTGGGGTTTCAATTGACTTTTCTAACCCACCAGATGCCCCTGACTGTCTGGGTACTTGGTTTGAGGTCAAAAACTCCCTAGATTTCAGGAAAAAACCACAAGGATACATTGACTCTGCATTTTCCCTTCTACAGCTTTTGTCCAGGAATACTCTCATCATAAGCTGCATGAAAAGCCAGTTCAGCTACTGAAATAAACCAGCCAATATCAGGAACACCAATGTACCAAAGGTGTCTGCCTCAGCTATGTCAATGGGAAACATTCTATTTCTGCATTTTTGGAGGAGATGCACTGTGGCACTTAACACCATGCTGGTGGAGAGGACGTCCCTGACAATTTGGAAAAAATAACTGATATTTGGCTTATCTTCAAAGTCAGATGTAGGGTGGTCTGTAAATTATTGATAAACGTGATAATTGATTCTAAGAATCTCTTGAGTTTGGAGTTGAGATTGGAGAAGGGAGGCAGAGCTGAACAAGGATGAACTGGAAATTCAATCCTGTAAAGAGTGATTGAGGAAAAAGGGAATGTTGACCTCGAAAAAAGACAGCATTTGCTGTGTACTGAAGAGATGCAGTAAGGAAGAAGGACAATGCCTTTTCTCCTTCATTCCAGAGGGCAGGACATTAAGCAGTGTCATATATTGGAAGAAAGCAGACTCTGATGGAATACTATATTAGGAAAATATAAGCAGGGGATGAAAGACCAAAGGAGGCTCGACAGAGAGAGGTACCAGCAGATGTTGGACAATCATCTGTTGGGGATGTACTGATCAAGGATCTCTTCTAAGTCTAGGATTCTAAGCTACTGAAATTAAAAATGAAACAAGGAAGCAAGATTCCAGCACAACGTGTTTCTATAGATACCACCTCTGCTATCTGCTATTTTTTCCCAAAGCCCTTCCCTAGGAAATGTGCTGAGTCTTCTGCTGCAGTATTTCTCTTCCTAAATAGATTTTCTAATTCCCTTAGAAGACAGAAATAAAGTTCAAAACAATCTTATTAGATTAATGGGTTGAAAGTAACAGAATGAAATTAAATAGAGACAAGTGCACAGTTTTTCACCAAAGAAATACAGTTATAGTAATAATCAGGAGCCAGTAGTGTGATGTGGACACATAGAAAGTTAATGCAATTATAGCTTCTACAACTGCTACAATAATAGCTGCAATAACAAGATTTTTGGATCAAAGGAAATAAGACTTTCCATTCATTCTGCTTTGGTCTAATCCCCACTCAAGCAAGTACCCAGTTCTGGGTTCCATATTTCAAAGAAGATTCAGACCAACTGAACATGTTTAGAAAAGAGCAATGAGGATGACCATTTTATGAAGAGAAAGAAAATTTGGGAATGCTTATCGCTAAGAAAAAGCGATTGAAGGAGATTGGGAATTATATCCCTCTTCAAACATTTTTAAATATACCATGCAGAAGAACATTGCAATCTGTTCTCTATCATTCCAGAGTGCAGAGCACCAAGCAACAGCTTGAATTGGATATGACTGGCAGGGAAACCTTTACCATTACCTTGAGTGCTATAAATCTCCTGGTAATAGGAATTTTGTATTAATTGTAATTGCTATTATGTTTTTTATATTGCATTTCTGTTACAAGATCTCACTTTTATTGCAACAGTTGTAGTTTTTGGATATTGTTTAGAGCAGCCTTGAATGAAGAGGTTTATAAATGCACAAATTAATAAAAAGCACATTCCCATTGTATGTTTGGAAGTTCTTTCTAGCAGTAAGAACTGTTTGATGAAGGAACCAGTGATCCAGAAAGATGGCAAACTCTGCTTCATTGGACATATTCAGGCACAGGCTGGGCACCCATCTGTTTGGCATGCTTTAGTTGTGTTTCCTGCACTGATCAGAGGATGGACTGGATGACCTCAATTGCCTCTTCCAATTCTAAGATTTAACCTGCTTTTCTCCCATGTGAAAAAAAACTAGATCCATGTCTCCAGCATATTCTAAACAATTTCTCTGAATTTATTTGCAAATAACCATAGTTGCCTGTGTGTGCACCCTCTTCTTCTCACCTTCATCAATGAGGGATTCTACTGACAAGGTTCGGTTGCGCATATTCAGGGAATCGGTGGACTGAGAGAGGATTCTCCGGATGCCTAGTGAGGGTTCATCGTTTAACGTTCTGAAAGAGAAAGCAAAATTTGTGATCATAAGTGACTGGAACTTGCCATAGTTCCGTACTTTCCAGGTGCAGTGGAATAAAATCCTATTCTCTCTAGCCTGCAGGCAACTGTTCTGGAGGACACCAGTTGGAGAGGAATGAGCTACACACCTGCATCCCAAACCTTTGCCTAAACTTTCAGAATAATGTGTGTTTTCCCTGAATTTTATACCCAAACCAGCTCTTTAAAATAAATTAACTTACCCTGCAATATTTGTAGTGGAGACACTTTTGGAAAGGGACAAGGTGGAACGGCCTCTGCGGGATCCCAGCAATGTCTGCCGAAAACTCTCTGATGGGTAAACGGCAGAATTGGGACGCTCCCTTGTGATGGCTGAAAGTACAGACATCCAGCAAAGGTTAGAGGGAATGACTCTGTTTTTTTTATACCAACTGTTCTGCATTATTCAGGATCTGTAGCTCAAGAAAACCTGGAACCCTTTTCCTGCTCCAGAGTGATCCTGAAGAAGTGATTAAAAGAGGAAAGACACTCTGGCACTCAGAATGTCAAGATAACTTGAGAGCTGATCGAAAGGGAATTCAAGGCCCAACTTTAGATAAAAAAGGATTTAGTTTCAAGAATGGAGATTAAGCCCCATTCTCCTTCTACTCAGCCGGTCATTCAGAGAGAAACTTTTCTCTACAGCCAGTTCTCTGCCCTCTGCACTTCTTTAAGTGTTGGATCACAAGCACAGGTTCCCAAACTCCACTGTAAGGCTCGAAGGATCAAGCTTAGTTGTGCAGTTCTAGTCAACAAGATCACAAGAATTTCTCCAACTGCCCACCAAGCACTTTCACCCCCTAGATAAGACTAACGGTCTTCATGAGACTATGGACTTTTGGTATGCATGTGTCTGCAGTAACTCCAGGCTGATCCCCCCTCTTAACCACTGGCTTTGCCCTTCCTTCTCCCACACTCACTTTTATTCCTGAGGGACACCGTCTGCAAGGCTGAATTGTTCTTCAGCAACATGGCCTTTTGCTGCTACAGAGGAGAGACAAGAGAAGGCAGAAAAAAGAACAGCAGGGCAATAAAACTCAGATCAAGGGCAGATAAGAAGCTTGGAAGATTCTTGTCTATATTTTAGTGATTAATTTAGGAAGAGAAACAGTCCTTCTGGAAATGTCTGTCCTTGTTTTGTGTGTGGGGGTGAGGAATGCTGTTCTCAAATATTGTAGATATAGATCTTCACATGCTATGTCTTAGCCCAGCCTGTCTCTCAGCCTTCACTTCTCCCAACCAACCTTCTTCCTCCTAGGTCCCCCAGAAGCTCCCTGGACAGACATTTATCTTTTTAAAAAAACTGGTAAATTGCCAAATCATTACCCAGTCTTTCCAAAGGCTTTAGGCTCCCAAATAGCAGAGGGAAGGATAGCCTTATGCTAATGATGATCAAAACAGCAATGAAGCCTCGTTTGTAAAATTCCTGTCTGTTCTTTGTCAAGCATTCTCTGAGTCCAGGGCCATCTTTCAAGCTTCTTCAGAGGGAGTTGAAATGTGATAATGTTTTTAAAGACATAAGTTGAGTTCCCCAGGTCAAATCAGGGTGAGATAATGGGAAGCATAGAGAACAGTCCCTGCATGTCTGCTATTCTCTTTTTGTACCAGCCCCACTCAATCCCTGCACCCATTTACCTTTTGCTTGACTTTGGTGCAGTTTGGCAGACTGTCTTTGCAACGATTGTGGATGGTTACATTGCAGGCTGGAAAGGAAAAGCAGAGGCTGCTTGAGAAAGGAAGAGACCTAAGTAGACATCAAAATACATCAGCTGCACATGTGTGCATGTGCATACACATGCACACACCTTGGGACTCTTGACTTATCTCAGAAAACTGGACTTGATCAGTGGCAGGGGGAGACCATCAGGAAATCCCAGGGCTGTATTTTGCACTGAGAAGTCAAAAAACATCCAGGAAGAAGATACAGGCAAATAACTTCTGTACTATTGCTATAGATGGGATTTAAAGGAGACTTTGTCTTTAGATATAAAACAATAAATACCCGCTTTTCCCCCAAGTTAACCAGGATTGGCTCTCAGGGCTAAATGCACATAACCTGCTAGTTCAGGATAAAATGGCACCTGTATTTGACAACTTGTGGGAATCTAGCTATTGTTTTTACATCTTAAGTTAGAGCACCATATTACATAATAATTAGCTGCACTTTTTGGGTACAAGTTTTGCCAATACAGCCTTATCATCTTCTAATAAAACTTTAAATGAGGAAAAGAATAATTGACTCTTAACACTTGTTCCCATTATCAGCAGGACAAGAGCAAGAGAACACACATGAAATATAGGACCCTTCTTTCTCCCAAGTAAGACATCATCTAATCCAGGCTACTTTCATTCATTCATTCATTCATTCATTCATTCATTCATTTATTGATTAAATGTATATGCATCACAGAAAGTCACAATGCAGATTGCTGAATCTGAATTTCATGTAATTCTCTTTTAAGCTAATTGTGGTTTGGTAACCATGATTTATGTCTTATAAAACTGCATCCTGTTTGTTTTAATTCAACAAATCACCTTTTAAAAATAGTGCGATGTATGAAGAAAGACTGACTGGAAGCTGCTGAGATTTAATAGAGCCTTTTACCATGGGAAAGTTTTTCCACATGCCTGCAGAATTATCCTGCCTCATAACTGTGGTCAAGATATCAAGTGTGTTAAACTCAACTTCTAGAACACAATATGATAGTACAGGACCCAGAGAATCTGTCTAGGCATTAAAGAAACAACAGTTTCTCAGATGAATCTCTACTTCTGTGGGACAAGGAGTAGTAGAAACCAAGCTAAGTCTGGGAGGACTACAATGAAACATGGGAAATGGGTTTTATACAGATGTTAAACAGCCTGGCAGAACTGTGTTGCTGAGGCTGAACTGAAATGCAGACAATAGGCTGACAGACTTTCTGGCTGCTGGCTGCTACAAGAAAAAAGCTGCTTACAGCTGAGCTCTAGTACACATTAGAAGAGAGAAAGGATCAGACTGAAATTCCCAGAGGCAGAACCAACTGGAGCCACCCAGTTGACAGCACAGCACATGTCTTTTCAGACTCACTGCCTGCACTCAGTATTGTGAGATGGAATAAGAGGGAAAACACCACTTCCAGAGTGTAATTTGCCTTAGCTGCCCCTGCTGTTGGAGCACATTGAGATACATGGGGAGGCATGCAGACATATGCTTAGGAAATACTTAGAGGACTGCCTTTGTGCCAGGATAAGGCAGCTGTTTGGATTTGCCCAGAGGTCACCAAATGTCTGAACTGGCTGCTATCTGTTGGCATGAGCCTATGTGATTCTTTGAGAAAGCAGCAGCCACTGAAAACAAGCTAAAACAAGCTAAATTCTCATCCCAGATTAATAAAATACTCTGCCCAAGGTGTCCAGGTTCTTAAGACATATTATGCAAATAGCTGGCTTCCAAACATACTGAACCACAAGCTATCCAAACCGATCTGACCCGAACCAACATGTGTGTAACCAACCATACTGTAGAGGCCTTATAAATTTATGGACAAGCAGAATGTTACTTGAGATATCCCCTGGAAGCCAGCAGCCTCTTCATAAAGTCCACCAAGATCTAGTAGAGCCAATGAATGACACAACTGGCCCCTTGTTGACTCAGAGGAGTTTCTCAGGAAGAACCCAGAGAGAATCAACTCTTGCTATAGCTGTTTTTTTCTGAGAAACAGTAGCCTCCAACTCTGCAACCCCTAAATCTTTGCAAAACTTTAAGTACCATTTTGAATATAACAGAAGAAAATACTGCAATTAATATGAGGAGAGTGAATACATCAATTAGTCTCCTGCCTTTTTTCTGGCTGTCCTCTCCCAAGGATGTCTCTCAGAGGTCAAGTGTGGTCCTCAGCTTGAAAAAAGCTGAACCCCAAGATACTAATCTATGGTCTTGTCCAATGGAAATCCATTAAATCAATTCCAAAGATAATTCTGGAACTTTATCAAGAATTGGAGGCAACAAGTATGACATATACATTAAGAGATGACACTTAGAAGTCATCTAAGACACTGAGAAACAGATTAACCCCTCTAGGTACAACCAGCTTTGATCTACTGGACTAAATCAGTTTTTGAAATGTTTGCCAATTGGTCTCTCAGGAATAGTTCCATTAACATGTCAATTCATTAGAGAGTCTGCTCTCATACACCATCTAGAAAACCCTGGAAACTAGCCAAGCCTCATTCCAGTTTGCTCACACCAACCACGAAGCCCCAGATAATCTTGACTAGACATCTCACCAAACATTTATTATTTCTCCACAGGCACAATCATCACAATCATAGCACTGATGGCTCAAGAGGGTCTACATGATCTTGCCAAACTGGTGTCTCCTGAGGCATAGATTTCAATGCCCAGAAAATCATGCTGATGGGAAAATTCTTCAAATTGAGGTCCACACATTGAGAAGGTGCCCAGAATGTCTCACATCCTATGCTCTGCTGTGAAAGCAGAGGTTTCTTCAAATACTCCCAGCCTGTTATTGTCAGCAAGAAGAGTCCTGTATTTAATTTAAGCCAACTAAGGGCATATCTATACCCTACACCTAAATCGGCTTCAAACTTTTTTTAACCATCTCAGTTTCAAAGCCATGAATTCTGGGATCAACTCTTCTCAAATTGGTTGTGGAATGAAATTTTGTAAGTTCAAAATAGTTGACTCAAAAAATGCATTGTCTCAAGCAAAGCCACTACTTCCTAACTTTAAAACTTTCTTTAAAAATATATTTACAATAAGATGTTCTGTTTCAGCCTACAAATTTTCAATTAGAGAGCTTTAACTCCTACTATCTCCTTAAGGAAAGCTATAACTGGCAATCTAGTTTTATTTCTCTTCCCATCTACAGTACCTTCATTTGTAGTTTGAAGGGCAGAATATAGATCAAGGAAGTCAATTTGGAGTTCAGATTCCAATCTACTAGTTTGAAAACTTAAGACTTTCCTTGATTTATCCCCAGATGGCTGAAAAACCCAACCGATTTCTCATGTTTGGAGAATCTATATTTTTTCTTCCGTACTGAGAATATGACTATTCTGTATCTCCATTTGTAGCCTACAAAAATGAAGGATCTTTATTAACTCAGTGACTCAGAAAACATTGAGAAACACAAGGGTGGAAGGAAGTGATTTAAACAGGAAGAGAATTTGACTGTTCAAAGATTCATTTCCTGATTATGTCTGTACTTAAGAAAGGAAGGGAAGGGCAGGAGAGGTGACCTGCAGACATTTTGTAGATTTTTAAAGCAGCAGCTTCTACTGATGCCAGTGTGCACTGAGAGGGTGGGAAGGTATGGACTGTTTGTTCCTAAAAGGAACACAGGGTTGGAGCTCAACTTCTTCACACATTATTTTCCTTTCTCAAAAGCCTCACATTGGTTATAGCTGCTTGCTAATATTGTGGGGAGAATCTCACAGAGGATGTCGCACAATCAAACAGACCTGCTGGTTCTAGTTCATGAGAATTGCATCAACAGCATACAGGTAAAACAACATACCACCCAGTGCTCTGAAAAAATACATCCTATGTGTTTTTTTATTACTTCACCAGCAGGTGGTACCAGCAAGAAGACACAACACAGTTCTTCTGTGGGAAGAGTGGGAAAACAAAACAGAAATCCTAGAAGAAATATAATATTGGAACCCCTCTTACAAAGATAAAGACACTTTTGAGCAAAATTTGATTTCATGAACAATAATCACATTGTGATTATTGAGCAACAAAACAGTAGTTTTTCTCTGGGATATTTCTATGACTATCCAGTCTGTCTTGGTCTCCATCCAGGTTCAAACCAGTTTGCTCAACTGATTAGGTGCTGCTACCTAGTTTAATATAAATACTTGTTATTTTTAAATTTAACAAAGTACAGTAAACATATTTAAAAGCCAACTAAAGCAATTCCTTAAAGGGCCATTTTCAACTGATAAGTTGTTTTCAGAAACAACTTATTATTTTTAACAATAAAACTTATTAATTTTTAGAAAGCAGTCTGACTTTCTTCTTAGCTTTCTTCCTTCTTGATTCATTAGAACTAAAACTTTCAGAATCAGCAGCAATGAAAGTAGCTGGTTCAGAAAACCACCTGGACAGCAGAAGAGGAAGTGAAGTCATATTCTTGTTTCAAAGGAAGAAAATGTTAGATTGAGGAAGCCAATTCCCTGTTATGGGGCACAACTCCAAGCAGTAAAAAGGAAGTGAGAATGTCTTTGTAAAGCCCTTTCCACCCTAAAAGGTCAGATGTACTTTGCTGCTGTGGCTTAGGGTTGCTAAACAGAACACCAAAATATACCCCAAGAATGTGAAGTTTCCTGGTTTACATCTTGCTTGGCTGCCAATTTACCTAAATAAGGTCTCTTTGTGCTTTTCCCCACTGTCAAGCTCTCCACTCATTCTTGAATTGGCATAAAATGGTACTGCATGAGATTTGCTACTTCTACAACCTGTCTTCCCAGGCACTGCCATTTGAACTCCAAGATGATGAATGACAAGGCCTGACCAATCTGAAACACTCTGAAGCTGTCCCTTGGTGCCCTTAGATGCCAGGATGATTTAAGGCCATATCACCACCTATCATAGTCCTTTAAAAATGTGTGTTAAAGGGGCGGCCAGCATGTTGCACATAGGAGCAACAAGATTTAGGGCAGATGATTTACCTCTCTGACGCAAACAACAAAGTAGCCAATTCCAGCTGTCAAATTTTTAATGATATTATTTTTTAAGACTGCCTTTAATCTACTGTATTTTCCTGAGGATCTTTGCTGCTCAGAACATCAATAACTCAAAGCTATTTCTTTAAGATCCATCCTTCCAAGTCCAGCCTACCCCAATTTAGCAGGGAAGAGAAATTCCCAGCAATGCTATCTAATTAACAAGAAGCTGTTGCCGTGTGCTGCAGCTCACATGGAATGGGCAGCCTTAGTACAAAGACTTTGGGGTTAGGATGCAGCCACACAGCTTCTCACATCCTTTCTCCTGCTTGCAGAGCTGAATCCAGGTGTTGGAACAAGTTGGCATTGTGCAGGCTGTAATTTCAGCACTGTCTCAAAAATGCCCAAACAAGAAAAATAAATGAGGTTAAGAACATTTTATTATTTATTGCATTTATACCCTTCATTTTCTCTGTTCACTATAAAGAGTGAACTCTTGTCTTATCTGATGGGGCACGTGGCTGAGCTTATTGACTGGAAGGTCAGAGGCCCAAGTTTGAGACCAAGCACCATGTAACAGGATGAGCTCCCAATATTTGCCCCAGCTCCTACCAACCTAGCCATTCCAAGGTAACAGTGTTCTTAAGTTTCCACATGACCATGGAAGCATCTTTGGACAATGCTGGATCTTTGGTTATGAAATGGAGATGAGTATCACCCCCTAGAGTCAGACATGACTGGACACAGGAAACCTTTACTTTATCATTTATTTGTTCCTGCAACAAGAGCCTGGAGATAGGCTGGCCTTGGTGGGGAGGGAGAGAGAGAGAGAGAGAAAGTTGCCGCTCCCAGATCATTCGAAGCATTTCAGGATCAGGCAGGGATTTGAACTCACATCTCTCTGGTCACAGTCCCAACAGGTTCACTATGACAATATATAGAAACAAGCCTCTCAGTGGGATGTAAGAAGAATGGGAAAAAGAATGCCTTTCCTCTTGATCTGCTGGGGGCCAGGAGCAGGGCTGCCCATTGGATGTCTTGGAGAGAGATGACATCATGGCCCAGCTGTATCCCAGGCTTTTGCAGCTAAACCAGGAAAAGTTGTCTTCCTCACACATGGAGTTTACTTCCTTGAAAGTACATTAGTTGAGATGGTCAGGATACTCTGAGAAGACAAAGCCTTTTTCTGAAAAGCCAAAATCAAAAAGGACTGCCCTAATGCACTTGATCAGGTGACAGAGCAAGAGAGAAAACCAGTGGCTTACAAATCATGTAGTGAGGCCAATGGTCTTCCAGTTGCACTCCAACTGGCTGCCTACCCTGACAACTGTCCCTCCGAGGGGGCTTGAGGATCCTGCAGTCCACAGCTGCAGCTGCTCAGAAGAGCCCTGGTGAGGGAGGAGGCAGGAGCAGGAGGCCTGGAAAAGGATTAAGAGATGGCAGCCTACAGATTAAGAAATTAAGTTCCACATAAAATTAGATCCACCAGAACAGATAATCACATTTCAGAGGGTGAAAGTGGCAAAAAGCAAGCCCTCTTATTGTTAGTAAGTATCCTGGAACCAAAAAACAGGTTCTCCAAAGCTAAAAAAAAGTGGAAAGCCTCTTTTAACCAAAGCCAAGAGGGAGGGCCAAATGGATCTGAAACCAGGATTCCATTCTAAAAAACTGGCCACAGCCTGTCTGAGGCATTGGCATTGCAGAAATGTTACCTTTAGCCAGATCTGTTTGAGGGGCCCATTCTGGCAAGCTGCAGGTCCATTATGGAAGTCAGGGGGGAAATCAGGGGATGTGGGGGCAGTAGATGTAAAAGAAATAACAACGGTCTATTTGTAATTCTTGAAAAACTTTTGCATTTTCCAGCAAAAGTTGTTAAAATTCCCAGCAAAAGTTAGACTTTCTTCCTGCTAATAAGTTTTCCAAGTAGCTTACATCAATTTTTCATGAAAAAGAAAAAAATAGGGCTCACATGGATAAAACAATCAGCAGCCACAAAAAGAAAAAGGCAGTTTCCAAATTACAATCTATAGAACAAGACATTTCAAAGCTGGTGCCCAGAGAGTAACAGTCCTCAACAAGCATGTTTGTGCCACTTGAGGATGTCATCATCAGAAAAGCTTCACCTTTTTACTGTGATGCTTAGAAGTAGGTGAACCTTTTTGAATTTTCAATATTTCTGCATAAATATGATCTCTTTGCAATCTGTTTTCCACACATGTCTGAAACTAAAAAAGGAACCCAATTATTAAACAAACAAATCAAATGCATTATACTTGTTCATCTATCCACTGAGGAAAATGACCCAAAGCTATCTATATATTTGTGTTGGCAATAAAATAAAAATCTAATAAAAATAAATAAATGTGGGATCACTGGCCCTGGAATGCATTGTGGTCCAACCCAGATTCATAACACTGTGTGTCAATTCTCATAAGCGCTCCCACTTTCTGCAGTGTGGGGGACGTGGTTGATGTGAGTTGGGAAAAGGAATATAGCTAGAGTTCTTCCAACAAAATCGAGCAGTCAGCGGTTTCTTCCCATGCTTTCCTGTTAATCTGAGGCCTCCAAAGAAGCAAGCAGTTAAGTGAAAGCAAACATACTATATCTGACCATGGTTATCTTGGATTATTTATTAACAGCCAATGTTAATCAGAATTTCCAGATGCTGAGATCCTAACATGTCTTTTGGGGGGATCATGTGGCCTTCAATGGGTGGATGGGGAACTAAATGCAATCTTAAAGGTGATAAAATTTTGCCATTTACTGTTTCTGTTGCAACATGCTCCTCTCTAACCTAGAAAAAAAATCAGCACTGGTCCCATTGCCTCACATCTACTGGGATTCAAAGTTTTAATTCAGAAACCTTGATTGTTTAACCTCAGGATGCCTCTGTGATGGTTTTAAATGCAAACATTAGTAGGAGCAAATTGGGTGTCCTGTATTAAATAGATGGCTAACACTGGTAGTCCTCAAATTACAACTAGTCATTTAGCGACCATTCAAAGTTAAAAGGGACCCTGAAAAAGCTACTTAAGACCCTGATTTGAAGTTCCAGTAGCTGCTCCCACCCCCCGGTCACATGACTGCATTTTAGGCACTCAGCAACCGGACCACATTTTTTTGACATATCTCACAGTCATATGATTGTGATATACAATGTTTTTGCTGGAAAATCAGTGTTTACTTCTGATTCCAGCAAAAAAAAACTCCTAAAGCAAACAATGGGTTTCCTTAACAATCGTAGCATGCAGTTAATGACCACAGCATTTGCTTTAGCACAACTGCAAAAAAGGTTGTAAAATCAGGCACAATGTGGTAACGCTTAACAACCGTCATAACTTGTCATTGCAGACTGGGGAGACTCTGGTTCACCTTATTTTTGAAAATACGGAATAAAATGGAATAAAAAAGTATGGAATAAGAAAACCATACTCTTGAGATAGCTGATGAGGGGCTCAACTCAACTTCTGGGAAGCTCAACTGGAGGCTGGAGCAAGTGTAATCATGACAGCTGCCCATGAGTCCTATCTGTACGAAATGCATAACCTTCAACTACTGCTTTGGCACTGGGAACCAAGGATAGAACCAAAGATTTAAACTACGTCAGCCCCTCAGGGCACAGATCAATCTAAATATCCCTACTAGCCACAAAGAGAAAGAGCATTTCAGATCAATGCTTGAGCTCTGCCAGATGTGTATGAAGGAGTCATCAACTGTATTCAGTTGCAGAGTTAAGAACCCTTCGGCTCAAGGATTCCCACCCAATTTCTCCCAGCAGAGGTTAAGAACAAATCACAGAAGAGCTTATTTACTAAGAAGCAGAGCCAAGGAAAAGTCACCGCAAGTTGTTCTAACGAACTAGAATTTTCAGGTTCAAATGTCCTGAAACAAGCTACAGAAAATCCTTATGTGGTTGGATTAGTGGCTCTCTCTGGCAGGAAAAGGAGTCAAGAAGAAGCATCCAATGCTTGCTTACAAGCAGCCACAATACTCAAAGAACTTCAAAGCGAGTTTCTCTCCCACAGCGAGCACCTCATCTGCAAAGGGACTTCTCTACCTTAGGTGTGACAATGATACGCATGTGAATTGAAGTACAAGCCTGTACTAAAGGGAAATTTAAGTGGAGGGAAGGATTGGGGGAAACATTCCCCAAAAAGTGTTTAGTATACCTTTTCACTCTCTTTGCTGTATCCATTCCAAACTATGACACGTAGACTCCCTGAGTTCATAAGGAAAATGCTTACTTACTTGGACAAATCAGTGCCTCTTTTGCAGTGATGCTCTTGCTACAGGAGTAGCACATGGTCATGCCAGAGACTGTAATGGAAGTGAAGAGGTGCCCATTGGTATAGCGGGCGTCTTTATCTTTGCCTTCTTTCATCCTTTCTTTTTCTTTGTTCTGCAGAAAGAGAGAAGGGGACGTTGGTTAAGAGGAGAGAAGCCACTCAATGAACAAGGTCCTCTCGACCTGAAGAGATGGATTCTGATTTTTCTTGCCACTCCAAAGCATTCACACATCCTGCTCCAGCACTGAGTACAGGGCGTACAGATGGGTGCATATCACATCGAACACCACAGAGACTGCATAATAAAATAAATCACATTTAATTTTGCAGATACATTTTAATGCAGACATGCACGCACACACACCTGGGAGGGGACACACAAAATCTTTAGCTCTGTGGCTGTGTGAAGTATCAAGAGGCCAAAATGCAAACGTTTTGTGCTCTTTTCTCCCTAAAACCTCAAAGTCTGAAAGCATATTGCAATTATTTTTGGTTACCACCTTCCTGATCTAATATCCAAAATTTTCTACAGCACCTTTTTTTGTTATATAGTCTTACTTGTGAGTAATTCTACTAAAACTATTTCAGTCCAAAATAATGCTTACCATTCCCATTTTGTGTGAAAAGAATGAACTGCTGAAACTAAAGCTGTATATATAGTAAAAGACACTGGACCTCCCAAATCTGTACAAGCACCTGTAAGATCATCATCAGCACCAACCCATTGCCTAAAGCAAGGATCCTTCCCATACATTCTATTCCATGACACCCTTGCTCCACATCAAAATATATGGAATTCAGAACAAAGCCAAAAAGCTGAGTAGCTTCTGCAGATGACTCAAATAAACAAGGCAAAATGCTTTTTTTAAAAAACAACAACAGCTGAATGCTTAATGGAAGCATTCCACCTTTCTATCATAAGTTAATTATGCTTGTAAAAGTGCCTGCTGGTACACACGTTTCATGATTAAACAAGCCAGTTAAAGCTATAAATATTAAAAAAAACAATGAAACTTTCAATGGAAACAAGTCACTTAAGAAAATTAATTAGCCAGAATTCTTTGCTCTGGATAGTCCCTTCTTCATACCAGATGAAAGAGCATATTCGACATTCTCCCAACACACCTTTCCCACATTCCCTCTCTGGCTCAGCCGCTGTCCATTTCTGCTCATCTCTGAGCCAGGGTGGTCCTGAGGGAGTCTTGAAATTCCAAGCTGCAGATGCCCCTCAGAAATTCTTGGATAGTTCATCCTATCTTGAAGGAGGATCTGACTGAAAACCTCCTTTCTGACTCAACGTCTCTGAGAGCGGAAAAGTAAACCAACACTATGTTGAGTTGGTTTGGAAAGCCCAGATTGAGGAGATGCAATGAGGAGGTGGAGAGAAAAAGAAGAGGAGGGGGAAAAAGACACCCATGCAGTTCATCTTTTCCTGTACCTCTCTGCTTTCAATAACCATGACAACCATGTGTCTTACTGAGAAATTCCACCACCAGCTCTGTCATATATGCCTCAGCATTGAAGCAAACTTCTGCCAACCTGGCACCCTCCAGATGTGCTGAGAACTCTAGGAGTTGTAGTCCCAAGGTATCTAGAAGGAACCAGATTGGGAAAGTCTCATTAAAGTAAAAGATCCTTTGGTGTCATATATAGTTGGAAAGGAGGATTAATGTGCCCTTTTTCAAAATTTAAGTTTAGCTATCAAGGGGCACAGTAGCTGAGTGGTTAAGGAACTGGGCTTATTGGCTGGAAGGTCAGCAGCTTGGCAGTTTGAGACCCAAGTGCTGCTGCGTAATAGAATGAGCTCCCAGTACTTGCTCCAGCTCCTGCTAACTTAGCAGTTCAAAAGCATGCAAAATGCAAGTAGATAAATAGGTACTGCCTAATTCAGTGGGAAAGGTAACAGCATTCCATGTGCCTGGCGTATAGTATAGTCATGCTGACCACAGAAGCATCTTCAGACAAAAACTGGCTCCTTCAGATGAGATGAGCACTGCTCCATAGAGTCAGCCATGAATGGCAGGAGAAACATTTACCTTTTTTTTTAGGATTTAGGTATGTTTGTCACTTACACTGCTAAGTAGGCCTGAACAGGGGTACCTGGTTGTTTTGCAAAGCTCTTTTCATTTCACAAAATGTGCAGATAAACTGAGCTAGCTTGCAAAGAGCTTAAATTTAATCCAACAAGCCATTTCCTGTACATTCTAATTCCATGTTTAGGAAACACTTGATTGTTACTCCAAGATATAAACTGGAAGAACTTGTACCTGAGTCATATGTAGAAGGGCTTCACCTCTGTGAATAGAGGCATAATTCTTCCTGAAAACCTTCGAATCACACTGTTTAATACTAGACCAGATGATCTAGTGGTTAGATTCCACAGAAAGTCATTCTCTGTGGGTGGTGTCAGACAATCAGACATTCCCTATTGCCCAGGTTTTCCAAATCCACTGTAAAACACAGAAGCTCCAGAACCTCATAATCATTTCTGGGCATAGAAGACTTGTTGCTTCCTTTCCCACTCCCCACATTTTTCCCAGGGGATTCCAAGTTGCTTATGTTTTGCCCTAAAAGGCAAAAAGACTATAAGAAATCTCCAATCAAAGTGACAATGAGACAAGATTGTAATGTAGTGCAACTGAAAGATTTGCTACATCAGTTAATTGTAAGGAGTCTCTTCTCCCTCAGAAAAATGGAATTACATCTACCTTTGGGAAAGCCATAAATCCTATGTAGAAAACTAATGATGTTGAAATTGAACTTGAGAATACATATGCTCAAACTCAACCTTTAAAGGTATTAGCAGAATACAACATCAATCCTTATGCATAGCAGGTAGTATATTTGTCTTTTGAACTGATCAGACTGCAGCAGAGACCAGAAAATCATGCTGCTGCAAACACCAACTCCAGAAATGGAACTCAATGGGCTTAGCCCAGTTCTATCTTTAGACTAAATTCTTGGATCGGCAGCTTGCAGACAGAGAAACCAACTGGAACATAGAAAGTCAAGAACAAAACATTTCAAATCCAAAAAGTTGACTCTGATCACAAATAACTGCAATACTGTTGAAAATGATCATGAACTGCCAGAAAATTAAATATCTATAAGCCCTGTGATCAGATTAGGACTCAGTAAAGTGAAGGGGTTGTCATAGTAGCCTCCCCTAAGAAAGAAGAAACAAGACAAGGACTTCCTGTTGCCAAATATTTGAGCAATAATGCAGTCAAGAGGGTTGATTATTTTTGACTCAAGAGCTGACTTAGTGTCATGTGTTTCAGCAAATATCGGAGAGAGAGAAAGAAAAAGAGTTACACTGAACTACCCTTTTTATAAGGGCTGCTGCAGCACAATCCACATGGGATTCAGCAAGCACAGCTGTGCACTGCAAAGCTTATAAAGAGCTGGCTGTTTGTCCACCCTCCATGCCTAGCAACTGAAGACCTGCTGCTAACAGTTTTAAAATCTCACTCTACTTTGAGTGATCTTTCATATACTAAAAGGCTTGTCCTGAGTTACAAAAGATTTTGCAAAGGGTGCCCCCCTACTCATACCTCCTCCCCACCTACAGCTGATATTCTGCGACAGTTATAACATTCAAAAGTTTGCTCATGGCAGGCAAGCTTGTACTACTTTGGTAGAACAACTGGGATGAACTTCCAAAATGTTCCCAGGGCTTCTTGAAACCACTTTGAAAACTGCTGAGCTAGATGACCATACTGGGTTGAAACTGGGCAACTGTCACCACAACACTAAGTGACTGCTGGAACAAAAGTGTTACAATGGTGAAAGGCATCAAACTGGCCTATAAGCCAGAGCAAACAAGTGGGTGGTTGTAAGTTTCTTTAGCTGAAGAAATACAGCCTGGGAGGATCAGGGTATAGCATGCCAGATCAGGGAGCAGGTTTAACAATGCTTGGATTGAAGCAGATTTTGGCTGTGGTTGCTGCTTCAGGGGTAGAACTTGGAAAATACACAGTTGTGAAGAAACATGGAATAATAAACATTGCAAATAAGCTACATGCTGTTGTACCTGATTGTAAGCTCTTATGCTGAGAGGAAGTCATTGCCTCAGGGAAGGTGGGTGAACACACTGAATCTCACCAAGATGAAGAGCTGGGTGGAGCTGTTCCCAGCCTAGCTCTGCAGTATGAAGGAAGTTGAACAACTCTGTTGCATCCCTTTAGGATGTGTTGCATTACTGGAGAACAACTATTAATTAGTGAACAGTGACAGATAAAGAGATCTTCCAGGAGCTGCAGGAGACACTAACTAGTTACAGCCAAAGAAGTTTCCTCACATTTCAAGGCCTCTTTAGAATCATGGTGACCTGTGGGAAAATGACAGCCTGTGAATCCTAGTATCAGGCTGGGGCTGTGAACTTGTCTTGTATATGCATGGGCATTCATTCTTTTGCAGGGACTTCAACAACAAGAGGCACCGCAAGTCACAAATCCTTTCTCCTTTTGGGATCTCTCTGCTTGATCTTTGGGGAGCCGCTGTAAGGAGGCAGAAGTCCTGGCTTGGAAAACCAAACAATAATAAACTAACATAGAGTTAGCAATGGTAGTTTTAGACTCCTTCCATCCTGCTTTGCTGCCCTCTCCTAGGTTTTTTTCCCCATGGGAAGCTTGTCTGAACAAAGCCAAGTGCCAGCTTCAATTTGGCAGAATGACATTATTGGAATCCTTGGAGATCCTAAAAAATAAAAGTGGGCTACATAAATTGAGTGATTTGTGGAAATGGGCCTCTGGATGGAAAGAAATAGTGGTCATTGGGTAAGATTTGGGGAAGGTGAATACAAAATATTTGGCGGTTCTAGAGAGATTTAATGGTTGTTTTGTTATAACCACAACCAAAATGACTATTCTGTTAGAGCACCCTTAACCACATTCCAAATACTGCTTTTCCCTGGACTCATCTTTGGCCTAATCCTCATCAAACAGCCTGAGTATAAACTGGTGACTTGCTTCCTGCTCACCCATCTCCTGAGACACTGACTTATTTTGACTGAAATATATGGTTAAAAGTTACAGCATAGGGAGGTTCACAATGCAAAGGAGGTCCTGCACTCTGTGTTCTCTTTCCAAAAAAGATACAAGGCTTGTTGCAGAAAAGATGCCAAACTGGATATCCGCTCTCTCAGCTGAGGGCAGTAGGGTGACAAAGGAGGCTTTGTCCCCAGTTGGAAGCCCTGGGACCTTTGTCTTGATAGAGCAGGCTTGTCTTTCTTAGTGAAGAGAAGCTCTGGGACTCCAGAACATAACAAGAGGTCCTTCAGCAAGACAAACATGGACGTCAGCCAGAAGGCAGCTAAGATTGCAGGGTCAGCCAAGAGAAAACCAACTTGAATATCTCTTCTAATAAAGTAAAAAACTACAATATCACACACTTCCCTACTTCAATGTTCTGAACTTAAAACTGTTCAAGTTCCTTAGGAATTAATGTGGGCAAGGAGGGGCAGTGTATGGAAAGAGAAACAGGGAGGAGATAGTTGGAAGATGTCAAGTAACTATAAAAACATCTTACTCTATTATTCAGTCTGAACACACTTATACACACAGCATCCCAGTGGGGTAGTTTGTTATTTCCTTTTGCATGAACAAAAACTAAAGTTGTTGTTTATGTACAGTGAGCTCCACCAACCTCTGCAATGCTTTACTTACAGCAGGGACTTCCATATAACCTGGGAAGCTTGCAGTAACTTCTACAATGCTATCTGAATAAGAATGAAATTAATAAAACAAGGCAAAGACTGGTTATGAACCAGAACCAGGGGAACCCAGATCTCCAATCTTTTTATCATATGAAATACTATATGCTGAAAGAAATGCCAGCCTGTTTGATATGCATCATATTCTTTTGCAAAATTGCTGGTTGTTGGTCGCACAATTTTTTGTTTTGATTTGAAAATGATGATTAAGGTACTGAGCCACCAAGTTAACACATTTATTTCAAATTCTAAAACCCTCTCAACCAAAAATGCAAAAAGGCCCCAAACTCTAGCTTTGCAATCTTTGATGCAATCTCTACTTCACTCACCTTCCCCCATTGGCCAGAGGCGTAAACACTGTTGAGGATAATGATAAGTTTGCCTTAAAACTGCATGGGCCTGTGACCGTTTTACTTTGCCCATTTCTCTTTGCCATAAAGTGTCCTGGATTGGTTCTGAATACAATGAAGAGCAATGGGGGATGGTGATAAGTCTATTTTACATCTATGGACTCTTTTCCTTCTCCTATTTTTAATTTTTTAATTGTTTTTGATAAAGACTTGAAGTTGAAAACTCAATCTTACCATCAAAAATTAAAGTCCAGTTGACAAGATTTATAAGCCTCCAGATTCGTTTTATTCCTTGGATGACTGAGGATTTTTCTGCACTGTTGAGGGAGATGCTCTTAACATGGATGACAGAGCAGTAAATGTGAGCAAAGGAAACCTTTCTGGTGAGCCAAACCAATATTTACTTATGAAAAGTCTTTCAGACAAGTCATCACAATGGTATGTGAGGACTGTATTCAGATCTTCTTGATAATCAAGATCTAATGCATTTTGCCTCCAACATATTTTTGCTCTTTCAAGCTCAGCAAAGTCAGATGTTGGGTTGAGAGTCCACTGTATCTTAGATAAAATTCAATACAGGACCATAGAAAGCTAATCAAAAAGATAATTGAGAATATATGTTTGCTCATTCAATATAGACAATAGATTGAAATATACTCGACTTGCTTTGGTTGGCCAGAGAAGCCCCCTCTGTTCTCTTATTAACTGATTCCTCTAGAAAAGTTGCTAATTTTTATAAATATTGCTGTTGAGAGGAAGTGGTAATTTAGATTAGCCTAATAGTAAGAGATTTTGTCTTTTTCTGTTCTTTTTGGAGTATTCTTTGATAGGTGTAACTTCTAGCTAGTCATTCACTTAAAGTATTTCATATTTCAGTGCATTATTTCACACTTCTATGGCCCTTTGAATGTGAAATAATATGCTTCCCAAAAGATGTCCACTAACTAACTGTAAAATAATTACCTGCTACTCAGCGTCCTGGAATTCCAAGAATTTAGCCCACCTACAAGAACTACAACATGCTCTTTTGCAAAGAGGAATAGGAGGGAGAGGCATTTTATGAAATGGCTCAAAACAAGAACCATAGGCACAAATATTCACATTGACAGAGAATCCTTTTGAGATAGCACAAAGCCTCAGGATATGCACATGAAAAAAATCCCCTTGACCCAAAATATAACATCCTTTCACTAAATGCTCCTGGTGGCTTTTCCAAAAGAAAATGCTAGAAGTCTACAATCTTAGCTCAGTGCTCTTTGCTAGTTCCCTTTAGAAGCATTTAAAGGGAGAATTGCCATCTTAAGTGAGGGAGAGCAAGAAATGGATTTTCAAACAGATAGGAAAATTGTGTTTTGGACTAAGGGACTCCCTTCCCTGCCTACCTCCAGCTCACTGTTCAAGGGGGGCTGGAAGCTGGAGGCTTCTTACACTTCATCCTTATTGAGCTGGGAGGACAGGGCTCTCCCTAAAGTACTGAAGGCCACATCCCTGGATCTGCAAACCCAAGGTTGCCTTTTTGGCTCATCCAACACTCAGGCTGGATTTCAGGACTGTAGCAAACATTTCAAACTTGTGCTGAGGAGGCTGGTCCTGTAGCCAACTCCGTCTGCACAGAAGAATCATTGTAGGAAAAGCAGGATCTCTTTAACTAAAAAACAAAATTGCAGGGGTGAGGGATTTCAGTTCTTTCAGGTGTAGATTTTCATGTAGTCCAGCATCTGGAAAAGCATGCTACCCTCAATTTTATTTATACTTACTAATTATTAAACTTATACATCTTTCCTATGATGAAAAGATCTTGTAGACCTTCTGGTCTTGGAAGGTGAGCAGGATCCTCAGGAAATCTGAGGTGTGTGCGAGAAGTTAAACTATTTCCTGATGAAGGCACTAGGAAACCAGGTAAATGTGAACACCAGGAATAGAGCACTGCTAGACTTACTTTACCTGGAATAGCACAGATTCCTCTGTTGAATGCAAGCTTTGTTAGTAAATGACCACCATGAGCTACTTTCAAACTACCCAGAATATTTATTAGACAAGAGGGAAAACAGCCTTATTTCAAATCCTTTTCTGTTACTGTTGAGGGTAAGTGATAGCTATGCTATCACTTCCAGCCTCATCTCCAAGTTGTCCCTTCAGAGCAAAAAGTGGCTAGTTGTCCATGGCTACTTCAATCACCCCAAATATTCTTTTGTGTCCTCTTCCATATTTTGGGTGAGCTATAAACATGTCTGGTTCCCGCTGCCCCACTGTGAACTTTCTGGCCCAGCCATTCTTAAGAAATGAGAGAAGCCACTAATCAGAGGGAAACCCAGCCTTCTTGCTATTCTCTTAGCTGAC
>JANHZU010002322.1:90090-106429 GCA_032468055.1 Acrochordus granulatus | reverse complement strand
CCCTGCAAAGTAGATTGGGCCAGGAGTAGTGACTGTTCCAAAAGTGTCCACCATATTAGTGCATTTCAGAAAGCAGTGCCAAATTTGCAGCCTAAATGATCTGCCTAGATCCAATTTTTCAACCTAAAATGATCTGCCTAGATCCACGAGGAATATGAAACAGCCAGCACAGGCAACTGAATTATTTCATCTGGAGCACAAGAAACTGGAAAAGGCTGAATACTCCCTCCAAATCTGAGAAAGTTTGCAACTGCTCCACATGCCACTTCAACAGCTGGGAGACCCCACACTGTTGGAACATTGTTATGGAATGTCTCTAGGTTAAGCACCCCCAAATATTAGTCAGCCATTGCTATGTTCCACGTGAAGGGACAGGCTAAGCAGCCAACAGGTTTGGTGTGGTCAGGAACATGTTTCAATTTCTGCACTTTGGTACAGTTAAGATGGTTTGATGCATAAAGGGGACCCAGGGAAACTCTCTTAAGAGACAGTAAAATGAGTAATAAGCTAAAAGAGCTCAAATAGACAGGACAGAAGAGCACCCAGGGATCTGTTCTGCACAATTCTGGCTAAATTTATGAACCCACCATGTAAGGGATATTCTTTTATATTCTAACTACAGAAACCCTATTGTTTGGGGAATTGAGGCAACCCTTTAAATAAAGAGACATCTGGCAAGGCAAGATCTGAAATGAGAAGTGGGGAGTGGGAGGAAAGATGTATTTTTAAAAATGCAAATAAAATTATAGGGTGCTTTCAGCACCACATGGCTAAAGCAGTTTTCAAACTGCAGAACTGAGCAACAAAAGCAGATCCATCTTTGTATCTTGGCTGTAATCCAAAAAGAGAGACTGATTTGGAAGCCATGAAATATACTAGTTTTATTTTCATACTAGATGTGTTCAGGAATCAAGCTAAAGAGATGCCATATCAATCCTATGTGTTTGAACAGCTTTCAAAGTTTTATAAATTTAGATCTAATCAAAGGCTTCTGCTTGTCTCTTAGACTGATTTTTATTTTTTGCCCCAAACTAGGATTCTAGACAGGGGACAATAAAAATAAAGAACTTCTGGTTCTTAAGTGCAACTAGTCCATATTCATCCCAAAAGCACATTTAAGGATGTATTCATAAAACTTTTCCAGGAACCCACGTGTTTTTCAGGGTTGAAAATGGCCGCAAAGGACTTGATTTTGCAGCCTGTATAGCCATGCCCACCCTTCTCAATATGTTTCCCAAAGCACACTCTCGGGAAAGTCCAGAAGTCAAGTCTCAAACTGACAGTTGCCTCCAAATGCTCCCTCTCCTAAGAAAGTCTACGCCACAACACACAACTCCTCAAGAGCTTAGGTATCTCACTAGATCAGAGCCCAAACCCTACTTAAACAAAGACCCCAAGGAGCAGAACTAACCTTCAAGATGTTTTCTTTCTTCCGATCGATTTTAGATCTGGCCAAAGATTCTATCCGAGACATAATCCAGGCTTGAGATGATTGGACTGGGTCTCCCACTAGCTAGATTGGGAGGGGGAGTTTTGAGCATCCAAGGTAAATGAAGAACAAAATCCAGCGGGGGGGATAACAATGAGAAGGGTGGATGAATGAAGTTTTTTTCTTTTTCAAAAAGAGAGAGAAAAGAAGAAGATCCCCCTTTCCAGGCTCACCCTTCCTTTGTACATTCAACTCATACACAGGAAGTTAACTAGCCATGCTCAGAACTAAAACTTGGATTATTCAAACTGCATTGCTCCTCCTCTCAAAGCTTAGGAGGAGGAGAAACCCCATAGAGAGAGTTCTCTTACACCACCTTGAAAAGAACGATGCAAACAAGGGCAGTCCTGTTCCAGAAGTAGAGCGGATTGCATCAGAAACAGAGTTTGGAGGGACCCAGTTTCTAGGTTTGAGTGGTTTTCCAGCATTTCTTGTCACAATGCATGATGCTCCGACTTAGACCAACCAGGGCATGAGAAGAGCAGATCACTAGCAGTACTATGATAGCACCAAATAAAATGCAGAAATGTAGCATATTCCCAGTTTGTTGATAGGTGATTTACAATTAAGCCCCTGCAGCTCTTTGGGGATCCTCAAATCAACCATGAGATTTCATGCACACTACTGTACAGCCAAGAAAAACTCTTCCGCACTGTCCAGGAAACAGGCACACCACACACACAGAGACACACTCACCAATTGTCTAACAGCCAGAGTGAAGAGATCACATGCAACACTTTTATTGTTCACTTCCTAGAAGCAAGACATATGCACCTCAGGAACTCTGAGGTCATAGTCTTACTTTGTGAAAGTAGATGTATGACAATCCCATTGGGTTGGGGTTAAATAAACGAGACCTGGGTTCAAATTCTCAGCTTGTCAAGCAGCCAGCTATAGCTTCTTGACCTAAACTACACCAAAAGCAAGTATAATTTGAAATATCAGTATTAAGATTATAGGAAATTATACAGCAACTGAAGGGAAAGACCCTGAAAAAGTCATGGAGGTTACCCACCGTATACTGAATTCTGAGATACTAAAAACAATCTGTGGAGATGATTCAAGAGATTAAAAAATAACATTTCTGACATACAACAAACATTTCACATATCACACTCTTCAAAATTTCCAGAGAATCCCGACTGACATGAGTTTACATGTCAATGAAGCCTGTTGACATCTGCAAATAGTCACAGTGCAAATAGTAAGCAAACCAAAATGGACTGCTTGGGACATTATCCAACAAAACACCTGGCATGTTGCTTCCATATGAATTAAGGTTTGTTCTGTATATGTGATATCAGTTAAAATAGAACTGGCTAAGCCAGTTGTTCCCAAGCTGCTGTACTCCCAAGTAGGGTACACTGCAACTCCAGTAATTTTCAACCACTATGGCTAAAGTCCAGCACATTTGGAAAGGCTGTGACGAAGCAAAGTTCCTGGTTGGATCAGTAGTTGGAGGAACAAGAGAAAAATAATGGATTGTGACCAGCATCCTTCACATGCTGGAGATGAGGTTCTGGACAATTGTGGCCAGCTTGCAAAGAAACTACAAGGAAAATCCATTTGGTCCAGACAGGACTCTCTTTCATGCTGGTGAGAAATACCCACAAACCCTTTTAAGTGTGCTATACAAATAGAGCAGTGTTTCTCAAAGTTTCTTAGCAACTTTTAGATGTTAGGACCAACTCCCAGAATTTCCTGGCCAGCAAATTGCTAAGGTTGAGAAACACTGAAATTGAGTATTGTTCAAATTGAGCTGCAGACCATGAGGTTTTCTTAGCATCAAGGTTGCCATTTTGTTCTCTTCATGTTTCTTACTATCCCCAAGTCTATCCTCCATTGCTGGAATTTCTTGAGAATCTCCCATCCAAATACTAATCAAGCCTAATTCTTCTTCATTTCTGGACTCAGACATTGTCGATCAGAGGCTGAGACAATTGAGCTAGGTAGAATGGACCAGTCTGTCCCCAGTTTGGTTGCTCTAATAGGCTAGTGGGCTGGAATTAAAAATTTAAAAAACTGGAATTTTTAAAGCTTATCATAAGCATTTCTGGGGTATGGTGGCCTAGAGGTTAAGATGCTGGGCTTGCCAACTGGCAGGCCAGCAGTTTGGGACTAAGTGCCACGTAACGGGATGAGCAGTTTGAAAGCATGTAAAAATGCTCAAGTAGATAAACAGGTAGCACCTAATTCAGTGGGAAAGTAACAGTGCATTTTGGTGTATAGTCATGCCAACCACATGACCACAGAACATTGCTGGCTCCCTCAGCTTTGAATTGGAGATGAGTACCGCCCTCTAGAGTCAGCCAGTCTTCCTAGAGTCTTTACCTTATCTTTTTACTTCATAAGCATTACTGTAAAATGGTTGGTGGGAGCTTGTTCATTCCTATAATGTTTGCCATTTAACAGATAGAGTTGGTGATGTTGGTGAGATGGCTCCTCTTGCCCCATCTCTCAGCACAGGATGTTTCTACCATTCCAGCCTACTGTGTCTTTTTTTCTGGAAACCAGACACATCCTCAGACCTTGCCACCCAACTTTTTTATTCTTTAAGAATGCCACCAACATTCACATGGGCACATAAAAATAACATTATTTTGTGGCATTTAAATATTTCTAAAATGCATGGACATAGCCATGCTATTTTTTTGGAAACAGTATAGAAGTGGTTCGCCTTTCCCTTCTCCTGGAATATTCCCAGTCCAACCTACAGCTGTGGGATTTCCTGGTAGTTTTCCATCCAAGTTCTAACTTGGTCTGATATTGATGAGGTTTTTGAAGATTAGCTGAAAACAATAGTTGTTATTATCCAATGGAACTGTGAACTTCAGGCTTTAAGGGAGGCATCTGCAGGCATTGTAGAATCTATAGGCACCACTTTGCTAAAATAGAGGGCACATAGATGCAGGTCTTTCACAAACATTAAACTGATAATATGGAAACTACTGTGAAAAACACCCTGATTCATCTAAGGTAGAGAAACATCTAGGCCCAAAGGCTGGTTTTACAACTTGGCACAGCCAGACTATAAACTATCATACTTAGACGGTATGTATTAATATATGCATTCAGGAGCCACAGTTGTCACTTTAGAGCCATCAATTAAACCACCTTCAAACATAGCTTTATTGTTTAAATATTTTAAAAGCCTGATGAAATAGTACTGAAACAGAATAGGAGATTCACTGTTTATATCACTAGAGAAAAATATTCCCCAATTAATTATTTGATTCCTATCCCCCCTATTTTTTTCTAGAATCCCTTTATTCTTTTAAAATTTAATTAATCTGAACCAACTGTCTCTAATCTCAAGAACAAATTTTAGAATATGTTAAAGACAGACAACAATATTTTTTAACATAAGCAGAGTGTGCCTTTCTCCTTCAGCATGCTTAACTCTCTTCAACGTAAGATCCTAAGAATCAAAATTTGCAACCAAGGTTGAATTTTCCTGCTACCTAGACATTTATAATCCTCAACCACAACCTTCATTTTTCCAAATGTTTTTGTGCACTTCCTCAATATCCTACCACTGGCCCACTCACTACTTGTGTTGGAGAGGAAAGATCACAACTTACCGGAATTCAGCATTTACTGAAGTTTTATATGTAATGCCAAAGTATGTGGCTTCAAGCCTTACTATTATTTTCCAAATTAGGTCAAACTGGAACTAGGTGGAAGAGATTGAATCTTCTACACAAATTAAAGCAGCTGGACTTTCCCTACTATTAGAAGATGTGAGACCAAAATATCTAATCCCCAAGGATCTCCCCACTGCAAAACCTCTGGCCACTCATGCAATGGGAATTTCCTTCTCATTAACTTTCCAGGTCAATTATTGACTTAGGTCAAGCAATTCAAATGGGTTCTAGCAGGCTTTGTCCCACAGTCTGATTTTGGTTAGTTCCCTCCTCCTTGCATAAATCCACATAAAGGACAGACATACATTACTGTACTCCTATCACAGGAGTGATATACACTACTGTATTACAGACATACATTACTGTACTCCTATCACAGGAGTACATATTTTTCCTATGCTCAAAAAAAAATCTAAAAGAAATTAGAGAAGGATGGTTGGAAGATTATAGAATGCATCCGTGAACACCAATTAGCAGTCAGAAAGTATGATGATTGCACAACACATGGACAGACTTCAACATAGTTTCAACTAGGAAATGTGAGCATCCTAGACCAAGCCAGTCCAAAAATGCTAAAGAATTCCTGAAAGCCTGGTACTCAGACAAACCACCCATCAACAGACAGCAATAAACAGCAACTATATACTATTATAAAGAGACAATCAAAAAGCAAAAAATGAAATAAAAAGACCAAAACACCTTCTTGCCAGCAATCAATAGCTAGATATACTGAGATTAGCACCAAGTTAACACCAGACCAGTAATCAGGAAGTCAGCAATACTTCAATCAAGGAACTACCAACTCAAACAATCAAACAGGAAACAACACTTAATCAAGGAACAACCAAAAACACTTCCACCAAATCTGACAGAACAGCGAATTGTATATAAACAGAGAGTAAACACCACTCCCTTCTTGTACTGATAATGTTATCTAGTTGGGTAATGAAACATCTGCAAGAAAACTACCAAGCTCAGAAACCACCAAGAACCTCATACTTCCCAACTGCTGATGGGCTAAAGAAACTAGCTTTCCTATGATAGTGGGGGCAAATGTTACCCAACAGCACCATCAGCCTCCAAATATAAGCCACTTGATAGGTAGGAAGTGGTATTATTTTCAACTGTCCCATTCCAAGCTGATAGAGCTCCTTTGGTCACAAAGGAGGATAGGAGATTTAAGGGCTCCTAACTATTTCACAAAGGATTGTGTTTTCTCTTTTTCAAACTATCTTGGTAGTACTTCCCTGAATTTACACCAGTTTTGAACAGGGGTGTCCAGAATTAAGTATGCTCTTCCAAACAAAGCCTGACTAAAGTAGAGCTGAGAGGTCTAATTACTTCACAAGTTCTGGATCTTGAATGCTATTAATCTATTCCATTTGCCTTTTTAGTAGATTCATCCTATTTCATTATTTTTCTTCCCAAGGACAGGACTTCACATTTTCCCTATTAGATTTTATCCTGTCCTCTTCCAATGCATCATCTGTTAATTACATCATCACAAATTTCTTTATCTCTTCATCTGGGATATTAGACAACTGCCAATATTATTACAATAAACCCTAAGCATACACAAAACAGTAAAAACAACATCCAAACAATCAGAATAAAAATTAATACAAATTCAATATATTTTATTACGTTTTTCAGTCAGTACTTCTTAAAATGTAATGCCCAGAACTGGATCCAGTATTCAATGTGGGATTTAAGCAATGAAGAACAATTACTTTCCTTTATTTGGAAAATAATCTTCTCTTGATGCATTTACTATTTTGCCTTGTAGCCTTATCACACTTTGATTCATTTTCAGTTTGCAATCATCTGCTAGTGTAACGTTATTTCTATAAGTATTATTGCCAAGCCCAGTATCCCCTATTCTATATTTGTGCATTTGACTTTTGTTCCAAGTGAAGAACACTACATTAGTCTCTGTTCAGTTCCTTCTTTTACTTTCTGTCCACCTTCTGATTTGATAGGCACCTCCTCACACATTAATGGTCTTCTGTATCACAGAGACCCAAAAAAGCAAGCCACACTGTGGCTTAATGTGATGTGTTTACCTAGCTTTTGGCTCTAGGAAATGAAAGCACTTTCTCTACATAAAACCAAAACCCCACTAATCACATTCCACAAAAAAGGCTTCTCAGTTAAAATATTCACAGCTCAGATAAGACACGCTGAGTAAGGAAGGAAAGTACACTTCTTCCATAAAAGTCTTTGAAGATAGTTTGCAGGGAAGACCAAATCTACTTGTAATGAACCAAGAGCAATCTGACAAACCCACAATTTTGAAGAGGTTAGCCTCTCAAGTTACTAGGTTACTCACTGGGATTTTTTCAGATTTCAGGGCCCCATTTCTGAGATAAATCAGCCCTGAAACCATTCTTGGACCTACAATTCAAACACAGATCAAAAAGATGCTGAGTTGGAGAAGGGTGCCTTATTTCTATGCTTTCTTTGTTTCACAAATAATTCACATTGGAGTGGATCCCCAAAGCCTGGGATTTAGATGGGCATTTTAGATGGGAACATTTTTCCCTAGAAAATGTTCTTAGAAAGAACTCATATTTTGCTTTCTGGTAAGAATACCACCAGGCAGAGTAGGAGGATGGGATGGGCATTGAAAAGAAATGAGCTACCATTTAAGAATACTGGCAGAGGAGACAAACTACTGTAGAGGAGAGTTTGGGACTTACTGAAAAAAGGTCCAAGCTTTGTGTCATTTTTTCCAAGAAAAATTGGCAAGAAGGCAATTGGGAGATCAAACACTCAACTCTCCTCCCTTCCTTTCCCACTTTGGGGATTTGGCATTCCCTCTTGCCAAACAAACAATAAAACCATTGCCTTCATCATCTAGAATTTAAGGAGGGGGAGAGTTACACCAGCCATAGGGAGAGGACTATATTTATCTCAGGGAACATTACAGAGGAGAACACCCACAAGCATTCTGTTCAGCTGCAAGAGACCACAAACGCAGCCCCCAGCTAGCAAGACCAATTCAGCTTCTCAAAAATAACCAAGAGTTGTTCATAGGGAAATTTAGCAGCTGGCCAGGATCTTCTGGACCCAGAGCAGGAAGCATAACAAAAGTCCTCCAAAGCATCTGTAAAGAGCTTATTAACTACCTGTTAAGGCCAATCAAGACCTAGGTGCACTTAGCTCATTGGGCTTTGGTTTGGCTGCAAGAACTAGCTTCAATATGGCCTCTAAATCTTTGTGAAGCAATGGCTCTCCAAGTATGTGCAGAGAGCCTTTCTCTGAACTACCAGTTCTATGGGATTAAAGAGCAAGAACTGAGCTCAGTTGTTTCTATAAGAAAATCAAATTGCTTTTAGAAGCTGGGAAAAAGCACAAGTCCTTGAGAAAAAGGCCACATATTCAAAAGGCAATCAAAATAAAACTTTGCGAAGATGCTATTTGAGGATTGCTGCTTCTCTTTTTGTTTTCCTTTCTCCATTGCTGGTGCTTCCATTAATCCTGAATTTTCTCTTAAGAGTTCTCTGTAACAGTTACAATCCCTGGCACAATATGCCACATAGATTCCCATTGCTTAGTTATGCCTTGAACAAAGAAATATTCACTTTATTTTCACCTTCCCCAACATGGTTCCATTCAAGTGAGCTTCATCACATTGTGTTAGGGAAGGATGTCCTTTTCTCTCCTGTTTATCCCATTCTTCTTGCCAAGAGATAGAACAGAAACTTAAAGGCTTAAGCAGTTATTCCATGATTGACATATGCAAAAGACGTCATACCATGCCATAATATTCCAATTATTGTCTCCTTCTTTGTACCTATTTTCTAGTATGGGAGGCAAAACCTGAATTCTGTGTTTCATTGCAGAAAGGATGCCCAATGTGTTTCCTTTAGGACAACCACATCACTCCTAACCAAAATTTTAGAAACCAGAATTCTAATATTAAAGGACTCTTCTCTGCTTTACTAACACCCCAAATGATAGACTGTCTCAAGGGCGAAAGGTAGGTTGAATATAACCTTTGGCTACCTTCTATCCTTATTTTCTGGCAAAATTGAGCAATTAGAAGATCCTACTTTGTTTGCCTCTTTGCCTATCCCCTAATTATATAGCTCATTACAATGAAATAAATTCCCTCTCCCCATCAGCCAAGGAGTAGATTTCCTGATTTTTTTTTGTACCATTTTAAAATTAGAATTGGCTTCCTGCTTAAGTGGAAACCAGCCAAGCAAGTTATTAATCCCAAACAGCATTAACTATCGCCTTAAATTTAAGTAGTCCCTGCTGTCTTCCCTGAAATACATCTGAACCTCAAGATATTTGCCTGCCATGCCACCAGGCCTGATCGTTGGTCTCTGGTCTCCATTTCAGGAGTTATAAATGCACATCTATTAATGGGGTAACATCTAAAGAGCAGAAGAGGATGGAAGATAGTTGAACCTGAGCCTTACTCTTCATTTTAAAATCTATTGTCAGTGCCAGCAAACAGTTGCTTAAATCATGTGAAATGATTTTAAAGGAGAAAGCACCACAAGCACTCTACATGCTAGGAGCTTTGTTCCCACACTAAAACAGCTGTGCCTGTAGAGGACAAGAAGGAGAAATGAGAGGAAAATGCCAACTAACTCATTTAGCGATGGGCATGAATTCTGAAAGCCTGCAAATCCAAAGATATCAGGAAACTTACACTGACAACATACTCTAAGCCATAGCTTGTTTCATAATGATTCAGTGAATAAAACACAGTAACTGGAGCATACAACAATGCAGTAAACCATACGAGAGGGGCACATATTGTGTCTTAGTGTGATGTGCAAACCAGCCTTATCCTTACAACTAATAAGATAAAATAGAAAACATGAAAGAATAGCTGAGAAGATGCCTAAATGTTGGTGGGGGTAGAAGTCAAGTACACATAGCTCTTTCCAGAAAGGTCTTTTTATTCTGACCCTGGAAAAATTGATTTGAAGAGCATGATTTGAAGATTTGAAAGGCTGTTTGGAAAATGCAACCGTTTTTCTCCTATCCCAAGCTGTGCTATGTTCACATCGGTAAAAGAAGGTATCAAACACAGAAAATCCTATTGGTACAAAACCCTGCTATGGCACTGGGATAAAGCCAAGACATGATTCTACAGAAAGTGCTAACTAAGGAGAATGGAGAACACAATGGGATGAGGTGTTTTACTTCTTGCATAAATCCGAAGCCCTACCCCATAATAAATAACTGGTAAGAGATGTGTACATTTCTTTTGCTTACATGTGCAGCATAACTCTCAGGATGAATGCTTCTTCAGCCATTGTCCATACAGAAGAAGCCTGGAAACTTCACATATTTCTACTAAGCAAGTGTTTGAAATTTAAAATATAAAGAACAGCAGTGATAGAACCAAAAGCTAATGGAGAACTATTAACCAAAAAAGGAAAAGGAATTAAGAACATATCTGTGATAAGGAGAGAATTTAAAAGAACCTTCAGAAGGAAAAATATATATTTTAGGCCTGAAAAATATTTGATAAAAATATACTGAAATAACTGTTGAGAAATTCCACATACATTTGTTTCCACCAAGAGCTAGATACAGTTTGCAAAAGGAAGAAAATGGCAACACAAGGCAAATAGAAAAATAGTTAAAACAAGGTGAGGGAGCTTTTATTGGGGTGTTAAGCGATAGGGGAGAAAGGAGGTGAGAAAGCAAAGTGCTTCCCAGCAAGGGGGCCTCAGTAACTACAAAACGTTACTCACCATTGCAACAAAATCCAGAAAAGAAACAGTGAGCTTATACTCATACTAAGCCATGGTTGTTAATTATGCTTTGTTATCTAAATCATCAATGGGCTAGATTCACACCTCATATCAATAAACACAAGAGGAGAACCTGCAGCTCACATGTTGCCCCAGACTCATGTGACAAAACAAAGACTTTCATGATGCATGACATTTTTTGCCTCTTAAAGAACAATTTAAGTGTTAAAATATAAACATTATGTTTTTAGTGATTCCTTCCCATAGGAGGCATTTTGTGAATTGCACAAGTTGATTCCAAATGTGCTTCCTATCCTAGAAAGTTGTTAACTCTGTTTTCAAGGCTAATACTCACTCTTAGTTTCACACAACATACTGAGCCCAAGTTAATGAAACATCGTTGCTCTATTTACATCCCATGCTCTTCCAAACAAATGACCCATTCCATGACTTTATGGGATAGTCTTGTTCCCACAATCTGTTGAACTACAAATGACCCAGATCTAACCTTGTGTGCTATGTGAAGTGAATCTTAAGTCCCATGGGTTCAAATCAAACTTATGGCCAAGTTAAAGATGCATCCAAAGATTTCTAAGCAGTTCTCTTTCCAAGCACATCACACCAGCTTGCCTGAACAAATTATCTACATTTATCAAGCTGCTGCTCCCCTAACATGCAGTGGGTCCTTCTAAGCAAGTGATGGTGGCAGTCCATCCCACCCTTCCTGATCCTGGCATCCCTTCAGTTATGCTGACTTTAAAATTCCACAATTTGCCATCCTTACCCATTTGGAAGGCTCTAGATTGGGAAAGGAAAATTCTCTTCTGGCTTGGTGGGAACTTGGGCCCTTCTTGCTCCAATGGCCCCTCCTGCGCAGCTGTTATTTCTGAGGCCATCAAGGAGCAGTCTGTTCCCTTGAGTCCAGAGAACAGGTGTTTTCCAGTAGAAGCATTAGCATTGGGTGTAGTATTAGTGATGGGAAAATATACTTTTTCTTTCCACAACATGGATTCCTAGTCTTCTGCCAAATATTTCCTTGAAGCCATAGCCAATTTGTTTCTGTAATGGCAGGTTAAACTGACCCCACAGCATTCAACAAAAAACAAGAGAGATCCAGGCAGCCTCAAGGACTAGAAAGCAAAATGGGAATTAAGCTCCCAATTATTCTTGCACCATATTAACAGAAGCTGAACAAACTTACAGAGATTCATCTCATACCACATTCTAAGCTATGACTTAATTGTTTATAGCATAACCTGCTATTGGCTTGGTTTGTATGACATTCTGAAACCAAACTATTGAGTGGTTTAGCATAGAGATGGATAACATCTCTATCAGGAGATGGCAGGAGATAGTATCCCATTTGCACAAGAATACAAAAGAAAGAGGGATGGCTAACACTGTGAAGAAAACCAGTATGACTCCTGGGAGATACAAAATATCTAGACAGATCTGAATACTGAGAAATTTTCCTCCATCCTAGAAGAAAAAATGAAAAGCACAGTAAAAAACTGGGGGGACCAGTTTGTCAGCAGAACACTTAGAAAGGGCCCTGGTGTTCTAGTATTTGGTGATTTACTGAGAGGAACAAAAGAGGCCAGATCATGAGCAATATTTTGGAGTCCTATTCCAGTTCTGCTTCCACCCTCAGTTCAAACGGGACAGTAACAAATTGGAGTAACAAGGGAAAGCTACTGAGATGATGAAAGGTCTAGAAACCAGGTCCCAGGAGGAACAATTAAAGGATCTGGATATGTTTAACCTAACAGAAAAAAATGAGGAAAGATAGGACAGTATTCCTTGAGTATTTACATTAGATGAGCCTTGGATACTTTCCAGCTCTATGATGCTATACTTGTGGTTAGGGTCAATGACACATTTAATCTTTTAAATGGAGTCATCATAAAGATGTGCAAGCCAGCAGGAGTCATACTGGTTCAAAGCATAGTCTGTCCACTTTGGCAGTCAGAAAATTCATGCATAGCTATTTACTCAAAAATAGACTGTTTCTGATGGAAGACTTTATTTAAACCTGCCGACAGTGCTTTTGTCTCACCCAAAAATAGAAACCTGGTATCTTCCCTGGAATGCTGAGACTCTCTGGACATCCCAAGGCAACTTGCTAACAGCCAAGGGTAATGGGAGTTGTAGTCTATCACATTTCATGATTTCACTGGTTTCCAACTGGACTTGCTCATGTATCAGTTACTCTCATCTGGGCTTTCTTCCCACCCATCCCTTCTATTATATCACTGAGGTCCCCTTCCTTTCTACAAAGGAAAGTCTAATCAATGCTATTTATAACAAGCAACTGGAAATTCAATACAATCAGCCTCCCCAAACTTCCTCTCTAACCCACTGGGGACTTTTCTGCAGGCCTGGGATTTCCTTCTGCCTCTGCAGCTGGGAGCAAAGCTCTCCTGGTGTCAGGAACTTTATCAGGTTTCTGCCTTGCTTGGACTCTTCCTGAACAGATCTGCTGGAACAACAAACAGACAGTGGGAGAGGTTTTTCATCCTCAACAGGCAGGATGGAAGCTGGAAGGAGCCGGGGGGTTGCAAGTGGGGTGCTGTCTCTTGAGTCAATCTGTTTCCCCTTTTTGAAGTCCATCTGATTCAGGACTCAGCATTACCACAAGGGTTTAAAGAGGTAGTGAAGGAGCAGAAATGTACAAGACAAAGGAGAGAAGCCCCTCTGCATTTCCTGCTATGAAAGTTTCACAATAAAAGGTGCAAAGCTTTCTATGGTCAGCCCCAACAACATGCCACAGTTAGCAAGCACACACCCTCCCTGCGCTCCCGCTAAAGCAGCCATGAACCTGATGTGAACAGCTCACATTTCAACAACCAATTCCAAATATAGGAAGAAAGAAAGAAGAAAGAATGGGAAATAGTAAACAATCATGGCACCCTCTCAAACTAAGTGTTTCTCAACATTTAATGTGAAGCCCTATACTTCTTTGCCCATTGATACAAAAAAGTACAAAAATGTAACTATCATTGTGGACTTTATACAGTATGCTATTTTCCTTTTCATGTTAATATACATAACTTAGTTATATGAACAAAATTTAAGAATTAATACTTTCTTTTTGAAAGAATATCAGGTAATATCAGACACAGGAGGAAAGAAGTAGCTTGTCTTGTGCAGGAAACACAGCTTTGTGATGTTTGAAGGAAAAAAATCATGGAAAATAATTTTTCCAAATTGTATTGTTCAACTCATCTCAGGACATATCACCTGTTTAAGAAGCCTTGCTAACCCAAGAAAAGGAAGCATACAAACTGCACTTACTCAAGGCTTAAATTAACAATTAAAGACTATTTTCTTCAGTGAGAAGATTGAGACTCTTCACTAAGCCCAGGTTAAATTTATACAACACAAACTAGTCAACCACAAGATCAACAGAGATTACTATTCTTCTCTATTCTGCACTGTCAGACCCCATCACATTTAATGAAGGAGATTAACAATTAGGAACATGTTCAGAGGGAACAAGCCAAGTGATAGTCCAGCAAGAAAAATATGTGAAGAATGGTTGGAGGCTTTAGGGATATTTAATCTAAAAAGAAGAGGACACTGCAGGGAAACATGATGGCCATCTTCAAATACCTAAAGGGCTGTCATGTAGAAAAGAGGCAGAATTGTTCAGAGTGGTCCCAGAAGAAACACAAGAAAAAAAGAGGTTTAAATTACAAGGAAACATTCTTTAGTTGGCTATCAGAAAGAATTTCTTAATGGAAGAGCTGTACTGTAATGGAAAAAAATGCCTCTGGGTACAGGGGGTGGATGGTGAGGGCCCTCTCTTTCACTGAAAGCATTTAAAGGTTTGATAGGCAACTACCAGGGATGCTATAGTGGTGAATTCCTGTCTTGAACAGAAGATTGAATTAGATGATCTCCAAGATCCCTTCTAGTTGTGACATTCTATATTTTAAACTAGCATCTTCTAGGAGGAGCATACAACTTCAGAAATTTTTATCAAATAGTGAAGGGCATTTCTGATGCTTTATATCTCTCTCCATTGCTGGCTAAGGGTTGGAGTTGCCAGTCAGAAAAGAGCCAATTGTAATCTACTGCTATTCCACTTAATGGATGTCCACTTGACCAACACTCTCTTTGGAAAAGAAGCAGCTTCCAACACTATGCAGGAATATCCACAGAGTCACTAGGACTTGAGCCCAACATTTATCATTTTCTCTTCAGCCATGGTAACAATGCAGGATTCAATCCCTACGACAGCTTAGTTTGCATATTATATTAAATCTACAGCAAAACTGTAAAAAACTGCAAAAACTTTCTCAAAAAAGCAACTGGATTTTTATTATTTGATGTAATAAGAAGACATTTCACACACACACCTTAAATCTGGGGGATTTTCTCAATTCTAAGTGGAAAGAAGAGAGATGGCAAGAATTTATAAGATTCTCAAATAGAAAGCCACAGGACACAAACAGAAAAAATGTTTCCACATAGCAGGCTAATAGGATAAAAGCTAGGCAATAAAGATTTAGAGGCTGTTTTTTTCTCTCAGGGTCAGCACAATACACATCCAAATGAGGTGGTAGGTGTTTGGGAAGATGAGACAAAGCTAAATTGTAAACAGAGGATAATTGATATCTGATCCCTTTTAAGGGAAGGATTCAATATGTTTATATAAATTGATTCTTTGAGATCCCTGGAAATCCAGTTTACAGTACTTCCTTGTCCAAAATCTGGATTTGCAGTCATCAAAGGAATAGCCCTGGTCCTTAGAATATAAATAGACTGCAGAAGCCTCTGGTCTTCTATGTTGTAATATTTGTAAAGCGGCGGCTTCGTTTCCCCAATGTAAAAATCTGAACAAGCTTCATTACATTGTATGGCATAAATGACATTTATCTGTTTATGTTTGGGAACTTGCTTCAACATATTCAGTGGTTTGAAACTCACATGTATCAGAGTTTTTCTCATAATCCTGAAATATATGGAATGACCATATTGCTACGCTTTTTGTACTCTTCCTTTCCATCTGTTGTGGAAGAGTTCCTATTAGACCTTTTTGTGGCTTTGACAAAGGACCAATGAGCCACAATTATTGAGAGCATTTATGATGTGATTGTTTTCTTTTTTTGATCCTTCTGCGTTTGAAGGCAAAACTTAATCCTGGTGTTGTAAGGTTCTGATAACTCCCAGTCTGTTCCAATGGGTGGTGGGAGTTAAAAACTAAATCCCGATCTATATGAGTGGGCTTCCTGTAAACCTCAGTATTGAGGCGTCTGTCTTTTTGATGTGTATTATGTACATATCAATTCACTGCACAATGAAACTGGCACTTTGCAGCAATCCAGTTTGGAGAGAACTACCAGCCCATTCATCTGTAAAATCCTAAAGGGCAAAAAAATGAGAATCCCCTTCTTCCTAGAAATATATGTCTGTGAAGACTCTCATTCATCCAGGGTAATTGCATCGCAACAAAAGTTTAAAAAACAGGCATCTGGATT
>JANHZU010002322.1:41435-55008 GCA_032468055.1 Acrochordus granulatus | reverse complement strand
CTGAAGTGAAATCAGAGCCTTTCTCCTGACAAGTCCATAAACCAGATGAGGAGTTGAGCAAAAAAAAACAGCCAAAAAGGGAGAGGGGGAGAGAGGCAGCAAAACACAACCCAAGCATCCAAATCACTCCAAGGCAAACTCATGATCCTCGGTCATTCCTTTTTCATTTCTCTACAAGCAGCAATGTAAATTGTATGGCTGGATTACTGCAAGGACGAGAGCTGGCTTCCCATATCATGGCTCTTTACACAACCCACCATTGGCTGAGTCTGCGCAACAGACAAAGCCGTAAACCACTGGCTGGTTTCCCACCTCGGGGAATCAAAGCTTTAACACTTCTTGGCCCAAAGCTTGAGGCTGTGCCCTGTCAGGGCCGGCTCCTTGCTCTCCAAGTCGTTCAGACCAGCTCAGCTATCACACTAACTCACAATGTTGTGAAAGCTACTGTGGTTTCTAAATCATGATTTATCAACACATTTTGTAAAACCAAGTCACTGTAAAAAACTGCTCCTGTCTCGCCTGATGCATGAATTCAAGCCAAATATTAACATTTAGTCCATGAAACATGATTAATGAAACCATACAAGGGTATTTCAGTTGATGTACTTTGAAGGAGGATTTCTTTGGAAGGAAGGAAAATTTAATTCAAAATATGATTTCAAGAAGCACTCTTCTCTCCCCTAGTTAGGGTATTATGGCTCAAATTATGCATCAAAGTGGATAAAAATCTGAGCCCGGGCGAAGCTGCAAACATCCATTCCTAACTATTATTCTCAGTTAGAAGCATGCAAGCCCCAGAAACAGCCTTTGGACACTTGCCTTTTCATCACACCAAAGAAGTACCATCTGAACCCAAGTCAGGTTCGATTATGGTATGGGTGGTTTGGGTTTCTAGTGAGAAGGCTTTAACCCAGGGTTTTTTATATCGTACGTTTGCCACCCAGAGTTATGTGAGAAAGATGGATGGCCTTACAAATTTGATAAATAAACAAAAAGTGATAAGATAAATTAAGAACTGCAAATTTGATAACACAGATTTGATTAACAGACATTGTAAATACAAGTTGGGTAAAAAAATCAGTGCACTTTCGATAAATAAATTCACACTGGATAAATAAATATGCATTAGATAAATAAATAACAGGGCTGTGCTCCTACAATGTCACCAAACTGTAATCCTGTATGTGACAGAAGGAAGATAATTATTAAACCAATGAGGAGTAAATAGCTGCATTTAATTTAAGTTTAAGGAAAATTGATTTCAATTTTAAACTAACCTGATTTTAGTTTCATGAAATTCAATCTTATTTGTCCTGGGCCTGCCTATTTCTTTCCTTTGGCTACACTCCATGTTTTAGGCATGGCCCTTACCCCTGTTCAAAGGCCAGAAACACCAGTCTAAGCAAAGGGGAGCATCCAACCTAAAAGGAAAATAAAACCTGCTTTGGAATGCTGTGCAATCCACAGAGAAACCTAAAGTCACTGGAGAAGAGGTGAGAGGAGGTTATACTGAAAGGTCTGAAGAATTAAAATATTTTCATCCTTTTTCCAACTGGCAAAGCTCTGGACTATGCAAGTTTTTGCTTGGCACATGCTGATCCAGCTCTTTTGCCCACTAGTGCATCACTCCTAAAAATATGAAGTACCCAGAGGAAGATAAATGGAGGTTAATAAGATAACCGGGCAAAACCTTGCAGCCTTTGCTGCCCTGCCTACCTTCCTCCACCCAAGACACCTGCTGCCACTCTCTTCTGCTCATCTGGTCCTGGCCTGCTTCTCCAGGAGTGCCACAAGAGCTGGTAGCAATTTCATTTCCACCATATTGAAAAGTTCTCCTATAGGTAGTCCTCTACTTACAACTGGTCCTTTTGTGACCAAATTTATGACCAAGTCTGAAAAATCTACTTACGATCTGGATTCAAAATTCAGACAGTCATCCTGACTCCCACCCCGCAGGGTCACAGGAATGTGCTTGCGACCAGCCCACATTTACAGCCGTTTGCAGAATCCTGTCTTTATAGCACGGCCAGAACACTTCATGCACGGCTCCCATGTCCAAGCCCAAAGCCTGGCAAGGATGAACGAATTCATGCAGAATCAGATATTGTTAATCCCAGGAGGATTAAGGATGAAGATGGAACCTTCAAGAGCAGGAGCTCTCTATCTCCAAGTCAACAACTGCTAGTGAGCAAAACCTGGGGGTAGGTTTGAGCCAAGGCACCACTTCACCGCTCTTTACCCCAGCGTGACGTAGGAGCAATCATTTTGATTTGGTCAATGTACTTCCTCTTGTATTCTACGTCCACTTCCTGTTTATTCCAACCTCAAGGCAGCTTCCCACAAAAGGCAGAGGAGAAAACCCAACGCAACTCAACTCGCAACTCAACGGAGCCATCCGAACAATTCACAATTACAGTTAAAAGTTTAGGAAAGAATGAAGCGGGACGGAAAGGGAGCCTCCTCTGGCCTGGGGGGTCCCCGATCTGCATGCCCGACAGCCCAACCTCTGGCTGATGTGAGGTTTTCCAAAGGGCCAAGGAACCCACGAATCCACAGCGGGCAAGGCAAGTCTGCAGCAGCCGTGCCACTTTGCAAAGGTTGGCACTGCCACACCATGTTCCCACACCTCTGAGCCAACGTTCCCCAGGTCGAGATTAGGGTTCCCTCCTCAACATCCTTCTCCTACCGGAGTCCTCTGTGCCAAGCCACCCTCCTTCCCCTCATCTCCAGCCAACCCAAGCGGTTATGCTGGCTGAGCACAATGGGCCCTGTGGTTTAATTATCTCAATGTCACACACCTACAACAAACCTGACATTGTAAACGCAACTGCCGGCTGAAGGCCGCTTCCACCCTTGGCCTCCACTCACTTCCCATAACCTCAAGGTTTGGGATAAGCCACTGTCGAGAGAGAGGAGAGAGAGAGAAACCCAGTTACCGCAACGATACAGACCAGGAAGTTCTGGCAGAAAAGGCTGCGGTCGGTCGAATTCAGGGTCAACGGGGAAAGCGCTCTGTGCATGCTAAAAACAGCCGGCGTTTTTCAACCTCACGGAGTGATTTCGGCTCCGCTACTCAGAGGCGCCGAGAAACTCTGCCCGCCCTCAGAAAAGCGGTCCCGCCGTGCCTGGAACCCAGCGCGGTCGAAGCGGCCGAGACGCCGGGTGATTTTCTACGCCGGGTGATTTTCTCCGCCGGGCGCCGCAGCCGCCGACGCGAGCGCGTCTCTGAGCACGCACAGACTGCCTCGTCTGCAATCGGGTCCGGACGGCCGGGAGGAGGCCGGCGGGGCGGGGGCCGGCCGGGGCTTCCAGCCTCCGCCGTCCCGCCTCTCCGCGCCCAGCCGCGGCGTCTTCCCTCCGCGGAGCAGCGCGGCGCTGCGGATGCCCGAAAGCCGACGGGGAAAGCCCGACCCGGCCTCACCTTCGCGCGTCCGCTTTCGGCTCCTCCGCTTCCCCGCCGCGCAAAAGCGCTCAGGAGCGCAGCGGGACGCGCGGGTCCTCCGCCTCTGGTCCGGCCGCTGCCCTCTCCTCCTCGCCCCCTGCTCCGGTCCTTCCTCTCCCGGCTCGCCGCTACGTAAACCCGGAGCAGCTTCCACTTCTGCGCGCGGTTAACCCCTCGCGAAGTCGCAGCCGGGGAAGGGCGGCGCGGTCGCGCAAAGCTGCGCTTGCCGGGCCGGGGTCGCGGCCAGCTTCAGGCGGCTCTCGGCGTCCGCCCGCGAAGCGTCGCGTCGGAGCTTCGCGCGGCTCGCCGGCCGATCGGGAAGACGCGTGTCTACCGCAAGGGCTCCAAGTTGACGCCGCTTTGGGTGGGGGACCGCCCCGGGAAGCACCCGCATGAGCCGGGAACCCCGTAACGTGAAGACGCGTGCGTGGGAACGGCGTGTCACGCGAACCCCGGCGCTGCGTTTCCTATCAGGATTCGGAGTTAGCTTATCCTCTGAACCGGGACGCCGAGCCGTCTTTCAGCCCAGTAGGGTATTTCTCAACCTAACAGCTTGACCATGTGTGGACATCAACTCCCAGAAACCCCCCCTCCTTTCAGAAGAGCGGAATTCCACATGCATGGCTGCCTCTGGGGGGATTCATGAAGACTGCATGAAGTCCATGCAGGTTAAAGTGTGCCAAGCTGGCATGGTGAGTGGTGCATCACACACGTACCCACACGCTGTGGCCTGTTTGTGGGGAAGCCGTTCCAGTTGCTTAAATGTCCAGGTCATCGCTCAGGATGGAAGGGAATCTAAGGTTTGCACAGCTGTGGAAGGACATGGGGGGACTTTAGGCGGAGTGGAGGAGTCACCCAGCACCCTTTTTTACTTACTGGAAATGTAATACCCACATCCTGGAACAGGACTGGATCTGGAAAACACACCAAGCCACAAAATGCAACAAATTTCCAATGAACAAGCCTTTTTTAAGCCTTGATTTTTAAGTGACCTGGATGTCGCGGCCTGTCTCCCAGAGAGGTTGTGAAAATAACCTGGGGAGCCGATCCCGTATATCTTAGCTGCCTAACAGAAAAACCCAGTCCCAAATCAGCCTTTTTATGCCTACAAACTGTCCCAAGGAACTTTGGTCCCGTTTCTGTCTGCATCCGGCTTCGGTCTGGATTGCAGATCCATAAGGGCCAAAATATAAATTTTAATCTCCGCTGTAATTTGAAAAACTCTGTGGAAAGCAGTGAGAGAAATACTAGTCGTCGTTAATCACCGCCGTTCAGAATTCCCTTCTGCCTCTTTGAGCCAAATGTTCCATTTTTTTGTCTCGTCTGGGAAGAGGACCAGCCGTCTCCACAGAAAAACGGACACAGGAGCAAAGTGATCCTGAGCACGTGCAGATTGCCATCCCGGGATGATTTTAAATCCTGCATTCCAGGAATGGATAAAAAGGGGATTCCTGCACTGGTGGTTTTGCCCTTGCAAATTCAGAATCTCCACCAAATTCTTGATGGAGGTCTGCCTGAAAGAGGTTAAGTCAGAGCATGAACCAAACCTTTTTGTGAAGTCCACTTCAGCTCGGCATTTAACAGCATCATCCCAGACATTCTTCACTTTGACCTGACCCCGCTCGCTGCGCCTCCCACACCTGTGAGTGGACGGCCACCTTCCTACAGACGGGGAGCAGCAGGTGAGGCCAGGGGACATCGCATCCAGCGCTGGGACAAGCAGCAGCGGCGCTCCTCAGCGCCATGCGCTCTCTCCACTACTCCCTCCACACCAGTGACCGCCCCTCTGGGGACCCCCCGTCAAGATTGTGACAGATGACACAACAGTCACTAGATTCATTAAAGGCGGTGGTGAGTCTGCGTATAGGTGGCAGTGCTCAGAACAACCTAGAGCTGAACGTGCTCAAAACTGTGGAGGCGACAGTGGGTTTTAGGAGGAGCCCCCCTGTTTCAGCCCTCTCACCATACTCGGCAACACGGCATCAGCAGTGCAGTCCTTCAGTTCCCGCGCTCCAGTCTCCCAATTTCTTAATGCACCCTCATTAAGAAGGCACATCAGAGGGTGCACTTCCTACATCCACTCAAGAGGTTCAGCCTACGGAGGAATCACCGAGTCCACCCTTTGCACATCTCTCTCTGGTTCGGTGCAGCAACCGCGCAGGACAGGTACAGACTGCAAGATACAGTCAAGATCGCAGAAAGAATAACTGCAGTCGGCCTGCCCTCCATGGAGGACCTGTATCTTGAAAGGGTCAAAAAAAGGGCAGAGCAGATATCTGCAGACCCCTCTCACCTTGGACATAATTTGTTTGAACCTCTTCTCTCTGGACAGTGCTACAGACTATCGCATACCAAAGCAACCTGGCACAGGGACAGGATTTTCCCGCGTGCCTTCATTCCCCTGAATGTTAGATTCACACTAAATGAAATTAACCCAGAAGTTCCATTTAATGTATTTACACACTTATCAACATGTAGGGTTTCTTACATTACGCTTCATAATACAGTATTTCCTTTCTACTGGCTGCATACTTTGGATGCACACTTTACTCTAACTTCATTATTGCTTTGTTGTTATTCTATTTACTGTTGTCTTGCAAGTATACTGAGAGCTGCTGTACTGGAGCCAAATTCCTTGCGTGTCTAACCAGGTTTGGCCAGTAAAGTGTCTGAATCTGAATCTGAACCTGGAGTGATAAGAGGGGTGAGGCCGGGAACACGCCCAGTTCAGGACTGTAAACATTACCCTGTGCACACAGAGACATGGCACATTTCATGCCACCTCACGCACATGTGTGCAGAGACAGGGTGGAGGCTGACTGAATGTCAGCTAAGGAGGCAGATGCAAACAATTCTTCTGCCCTTTCGCAAATGCAAACATCTTGGGTCTGGCTGCACATTGCAGCTGGCCATTTTTGGCTTAAGCCATGATTTGTTTCAGGAGTAGGGGGGGGTCTTTTATTTTTCTTCCTTTATGTTTTTATTTTTCTTGTTATGGGTAGTCCTCGACTTAAACTGTTTGTTTAGGGACCGTTCAAAGTCATATGGACACTGAAAAAAAGTCCTCACAGTTACAACCCTCACAGCATCCTCATGTTCACATGATCAAGATTTGTGCGCTTGGCAACCGGCATGTATTTAGGACCGTCGCAGTGTCCCGGAGTCACGTGAGTGCCATTTGCAACCTTCCCAGCCAGCTTCCAACAAGCAAACTCAATGGGGGAAGCCAGATTCACTTAATGACCACGATTCACTCAACTACAGCAATTTGCTTAATAACTGTGGCAAAAAAAAACTTGTAAAATTAGGCACAGCTCACTTAACTTGCTTAGCAATGAAAATTATGGTCCCAATTGTGGTCATGGGTCAAGGGCTACCTGTATCTACGTTGATGTTTTTTATATTGTGATGTGATTTTAATTGTTGTTCTGCTTGTAGAGCTTGTAGGGCCAAGTAGAGTCGCCTTTTGTGAGATGGGCGGCTATACAAATTTGCAAAGATAACTAACTAACATTGGCTTAGATTCCAACTAAGTCCCAAACCATGTTTAACAAACTCCAGTGTTTCAGCCCACATATTAAAATGAGATGAAGAACTCAGCTGAACTCCCAACTAATGGACCAGGCAATACTTGAATTCTTCTGGTTGTGACACATTATTACCCCGGGGGATTCTCTGCCACAAGATGCAATTATGGGCACGCTGTTTTAAAACAGACCAAAATTCACCGAAAAGGAAAAGCTTATTGGCAGTTGCTGGAAGGTAAACTTAAATGGAACTTCCATGTTCAGAAGCAGTCTGCCTTTGAATCGCCAACTCTGGCTAATTTAGGCAGGAGAGATCTTGCAAGATCTTGCTACTCAGCTTCTTAGGAAGCAAAGGAATAGGAAATGGGATTTGTGTGATAACTATACCAAAAAAACAAGAGAGACCTTGGGTTTCTTTGTATAGGTATCACCTCGACTCTCCTGCCAACTTAGCAGTTTGAAAACATGCAAAAAATGCAAGTAGATAAATAGATACCACCTTGGTGGGAAGGTAAAAGCATCCGTGCGCCTCGGCATGTAGTCATGCTGGCCACATGACCACAGAAGCATCTTCGGACAACGCTGGCTATGAAATGGAGATGAGCACCACCCCCTAACCCTAATCTTTACCTTTTCTCACAAACACATGCAGAGTATATACATATACATACGCATACATATAGATATATATATTGACATATCTATATATCTATATTTATATACATATATACACACTCTCTCTCTCTCTCTCCCAGACAGAGAGTATCTCTGTTCCCATCACTAGGCAGCTTTTAAAATCTTGCATCAGTCCTGGCAAGGTTTGCAGTCTTCCAGGCAATCCAAACCTTTTAGGCAAGGCTCCTGAGTTTTTCAGGGCTGAGTGAGATGCTCAACAGGTGAATCTGAATGCTGAGCTGGGAAAAGCGTTGCCAGTTGAATTGTTGGCTGCAAACCAGCAACTAAAGGATGGAAAGTCAGCTACAGCACAACGGTAAAAGTTGGCCATCCTCAATCGAAACTGTATTTTGGTTTATTGGCTTAATTGTGGTGCTCTAATCGACCCTAGAAAGCCAGTTTGGCGAAATGGTTAAAAGTGCTGGGCTAGAAAACTGGAGGCTGTGAGTTCAAGTCCTGCCTCAGGCGCAGAGCCAGCTGGGTGCTTTTGAGCCAGTCCCTCTCTCAGCTCCGGGAAGGAGGAGGCCAGGACAAACCCCTTGGGAGGGACTCGATAGGTAGACAAAAATGCCAAATCCAGTATTAAACATCTGGCTGGCTGTGTGATGAGCAATAATAATAATAAGATAGCGGACATGGCAGCAGCTAGAGAAGAGAAAGAACTAGAGAAGATAGCAAATGCAAAGACCTGCAAATAGAAATAGAACGACTGTGGCAAAAGAAAGCAAACAGTCACAGGCAATACAAAAACATCTGGAGCACCACCTGAACACCGTCGGCCTTGACAAATTCACCGTGAGTCGCTTGCCAAAGGCGGCATACTCGGAACAGCTTCCATCCTGCGACGATACCGTTAACCCCAGCATCTCCCCATTCCAGTTCCTTGGGAAGGGCTCAAAAGGTGGACAAAAATGACAAATCCAGTCTACACACCTGGCTGTGAGATGAACAGTCATCATAATAACTGTGAGCAAGTCCAAAATGCTCTGATAGAAAGCTTGCAGTAGCAGGAAAAGTCATGATGTGACAAGAGAAATGCCTTCAAAGTACCCCTTTTGGGGGGGAAGAGATTTCCTCACTCCAAATTCACAAAAGAGGGAGGGGGCTGGGTTTGCAAGAGCGCTTCCAACTTCGCCCTTCCGTAAATGCCAGGAGATCTGACCGTGCAATGCCAATTAAAACTGGGCACAACTAGGGAGAGGCACTTTCCGAGCACCGGAAACATTGAGAACATGTGGGAAGCGCACGGCAGAACGGTTGCTGCAAGAGGCAGGTATCCCCACCGTGCCAAAAGGCAGCCTGCCCATTGAACAGAAGGCAAAACCAGGAAGGTGGTCCCCCCATTTGTCTCTCCTTCCTTCTGGGGTTCCTGGAAGGAGAATATTGCAAAATACCACTTCCCACTTAACTTCCTTCCTTCCTTCTTTCTTTCTCTATCCATCCATCCATTCATCCATCCATCCATCAGATTTCAACCCCGTCCATCTCACCTGAGTGACTCTGGATGGTTTAGAAATAAAATCATTTTTTTAAACCAAGGGAGAGGGGAACCCCCCCACACACAATCCTAGGGGGTTGCCTCGTTGCCCCTCTCCACTGGCACAATCCCCTGCAACTTTGCCACTAACATTTGGCTCAGCTGGCCACAGAGGGAAACCTGCCAAAAAAGTTTCCTGAAATATTTCCTACAGTTGCATTTGGTTTCCAGCTTCCAAAGCTAATTAAACTCTGGCTCAGAAGGATTAAATTATTGTCTATCTCGGTTTTTTCTCGGTCTCGGCAACCTGAAGATGCGCGGAGCTCAGTTCTCAGAATGAGGCCGAGAGGGGAAGACGTGGCCAGCAACTCCTGGCATTCAGAAAGACAGGGTTTGTCGTGACAGCTTTGGACAAAGGGTAGAAATTAAACAATAGAACTTGCTCGTGTGTGCAAGTGGGACCTGGTCACACGCTGCGTTAAGCCGTGACCGGATGTGCACATCGCCATCAGCCCTGAATTACAAACCAACCTGGATTTACCCAACATCCTTAAGATGATTTTGCACAACCAACCAACCTGGATTTACCCAACATCCTTAAGATTTTGCTCAACCAACCAACCTGGATTTACCCAACATCCTTAAGAAGATTTTGCACAACCAACCAACCTGGATTTACCCGACATCCTTAAGAAGATTTTGCTCAACCAACCAACTTGGATTTACCCGACATCCTTAAGAAGATTTTGCATATCCACACCGTTACCAGTGGAGAAGGGGCTGGACCAGGAATGAAGAGGCCTAGATTAAACCCTCTCAGCCAAAAAAGCTCCCTGGGGAGACTTGGGGGCAGCCCCTCCATCTCAGACCCAGAGCCATTCTGGGAGCTCCTAGGCCAGTCATTTGCTCAGAGCCAGGCTACCTCACTGGGTTGCTTTTCTGCTAAAAGTAAGATGTGGGAGCTTAGAGTTCACCACCTTCAGCTTCGGAAGGGAAAGCAGAATAGGAACCAGACTTTAATTATGATTTAGGGTTACGGGTGAAGCCAGCAACCCTGGAAATACTATAGGATCAGAGGATCATAAGCTGGGCTTCCCAGTGCCATGGACTTTAATGTCCATGCGTACATATTGTCTGGATTCACCCAACACGCTAGTCTGGGCTTAAACGGATCGAGCCATTTGTGTTTCGGTAAGTTGTGAGAACTCAAGCCTTCATCTCAGCAGGTTGTGAGAACCACGCGATCCCATTTTACTTGAAGACTGGGGATTCCACTTTCATATGCACCATCACTGGGTTTTGCTGACCCAGGTTTAGAGTTTAGGCAGTTGTTTGAATACAGCCATGCAGCAGCCCTGCCTGGCTATTCTCCGTCAGCCTTTCCCGACTGGGAATTGGGAATAAGAGTGTTGGGCTATTTGGTCAGCTTGTGGTGTGAATTAGCGACAGCAACCTGGAAAAAAAGCTTGCTGGGACTAATTTCCAGTGAGAAACAGCTACCTGTCCAGTCAAAACAGGTAGAGGGAGCCTAGATTGCTCTACGAGCACCCCAGCTTTTCAGGTCCTCTTCAGCTGCATTCACACAACCCATGTTCTCGCTTCACTGAGACCACAGAACCCCTACATAAGAACTCCGCATGACCCAAACAATCTAGGTTCCCCCGAAATGCAAAGCCAGAGAAAGCAAGGTTAAAACTCACCATGCTTAGCACACCGTGCGAATGCAGCTGCCAGGTGTGAACGGACCTGCTCAGTGTTGCGGAAGAATTTCCCCAATTGTTCTATTTCCTTCTCCCGGAACATCTGGATTTCTCTCGAGGAAATGGGTCTTACCTTTCCGGAAGAATCAAAGCTTTCTCCCCAGAGATCCCACCAGGGTGCCGGGAGGCTGGCCACGTCCTCTTGGAAGATGGGGTTTCTCATTTCAAAGTTTGAAAACATCACGGGAACCTGCGGGTGGCCCCTGAGAGAGCTCCGGGAACCTTCCCGGAGAGGCTGAAAAGCCGGCTGCGCGCTAGGGCAGCCTTCAGACGCCGCCTGGGATTCTCTCCCACCGATAGGCAGCAACCCAGCCTTGAAAACAGGCCAGGCTGAGGGGGTGAGGAATCCCGGGGAAAAAAAAATCTGCGGCAGGGACAAAAGCCACAGTGTGCCCGTTCGACGTCCTACGAGACCTTTTTCTGCCGGCACCACAGAATTCCCAGGGAGTCAATCTTCCGTGGGAAGCAGCTTTGAACCTTCGGCTGTTTCACTGCCAACTGCCACGTTCAGAAGGCTGAACAACTTGCTGGGAAGACAGGCGCGCAGGTGTAGCGGGCCGATGCAGGAACGGGGCCCAGAACGTGGGGCCATTTTCTTCCTTCCAAAGGACGCTGGCTTTCGCTTTAAAAGAGAACGGGCAAGTTTCTAGTCCTTAGGAGCGCTGCTTGCAAGTATCGATCTCCTCCTCCAGACTTTCTCCCAGGAAGAGAGAGAAAAACAAGCCCTCCTGCAAGCTGGGTTTGATCCCTGCTGATTTCACAGCTGTTACAGAAAGAGTTTGCTGTTGCGTAGCTTTTTCAGAAGGGCCCCTTGCAGATGGACCTGCAGCCATGAAATCAGAAGACGCTCACTCCTTGGGAGGGAAGCTGTGGCAAACCCGGACAGTGCATTAAGAAGCAGAGGCGTCACCTCGCCGACAAAGGTCCGCAGGGTCAAGGCTGTGGTTTTCCCAGTGGTAATGCATGGCTGTGAGAGCTGGACTATAAGGAGGGCTGAGCATCGAAGAACTGATGCCTTCGAATTGTGGTGCTGGAGAAGACTCTCGAGGGTCCCTCGGAGGGCAAGGAGGTCAAACCAGTCAGTCCTGCAGGAAATCAACCCTGATTGCTCTTTGGAGGGACAGATATTGAAGCTGAAGCTCAAGCACTTTGGCCACATAATGCAAAGAGAGGATTCACTGGAATAGTCCAGGATGCTGGGAAGGATTGAAGGCAAAAGGAGAGGAGATGGCAGAGGAGGAGATGGATAGATGGCATAGTCAGAGCGATGGGCATGGGCTTGGCCAGACTCCGGGAGGCAGTGCAGGACAGGGGCCTGGCGTGCTGCGGTCCCCGGGGTCGCGATGAGTCGGACACGACTGCGCGACCGAATAACGAGGGTGTCAGCCCTGGAATCTCCCTTTCAGACATCCTTATTCTCTGCAGGAAAGCCATAAACTAAAGTTTCTTTTGGAGGCAGCCAAGGATTTTCTTCTTTCTTTTCATCCTGCTGGCAATTTCCCGCAAGTTCTGAAGCAGGAGTTCCCTCTGCTGTCCGCTCGCACACATTTCTGATCTCTCCCCTTGTTTTGGCAGAGAAACTGCGGTGTCAATGAAGGTCTCGTAGAAACTGAGTTCAGGCATGGAGAAAGACAAGCCAGGATGTGTGTGGATGATCTCACAGGAGGAAGAAGGAAAAAGGAGGGACATAACTGCACCAGTATTTCTGAACTAGAAATGGGGAGTCAGGAATTTGTAGCGAAACTTGAATTTTATGGACAGATAGTCCTCAATTTACAACCACAATTGGTACTACATTCCACTGCGAAGCAAGGTAGTTGTTAAATGAATCTATTCTGTACTTCCATCGCTAAGCAAGGTAGTTGTTGAATGAATCATGGCTAATTTGATCACCTTTTTCACTATGGCTGGTATTTAGTTGTTTAAGAAAATTTATATCATCGCCCAACTCACTCTGAATGACTCTGGACAGCTTATCACCTACAGTGGAAAGTGAATCACAGGGATGTTCAGCCATCCCTGCCCCATGCACAGCGGGACCGGTTTGCAGAGGTGTCCTTGGTGTCAGACATCAGGGCAAAATCCCCCATTTGGCCACTCAGGCAGGAGCATCGACCGGGACAGCCAAAAACAGGACTGGCAAGAATTCTGGCTCGACAGGGAGTTAATCTTATTTGTCCTCTGAATTCCTGGGTTGAGAGAGGAATTTGCTCTGCAGGAAGCATAAACTGTGGCTTTGAATATGCGAATGTGCCGTCTCTGCCTGCCGGAATGAGGTCATCGCAGTTCTCCAGACTCTGTGGAAACAACTGTGGGTTTTTTTGTTTTGTTTTTACACAATAACGAATGCATGCGCTAGAAGAGTGCAAAAATTCGCAAATGACCACGATGGCTGCAGATTATCGGACTCGTTGTGAGAGGGCAGAGGATGTGCTATGGACCGCGATTGACTCACTTTTGTTGTTCAGTCGCGCAGTCGTGTCCGGCTCTCCACGACCCCATGGACTGCAGCACGCCAGGCCCCCCTGTCTTGCACTGCCTCCCGGAGTCCCCCCAAGCCCAGCCCATCACACTGACTGTGCTATCCATCCACCTCATCCTCTGCCGTCCCCTCCCCTCTTCCCTTCAATCCTTCCCAGCATCACAATCTTTTCTAATGAGTCCTCCCTGCGCATTATGTGGCCAAAGTACT